>JAVJIF010024646.1:0-68935 GCA_038442645.1 Agave tequilana
AGAGAGAGAGGCTGATGTTGAGAGTGACACCGATGTACCCTCCTCCTTTCTTCCATTGTTTCTGCAAGTAATAAGGTAAAAGCTTCTTTTTATGTTCGTATTTTCTTTATTTCTTTCTTCCTCTTTCTACTTTACCTCCTTTGTTTTTTGATGAGTTTGCAAGTGAAGCCAGAAGCATAAGTATAACGATGCTTTGTGAGTGCCAACGATACTTCATGAAGACGTTCTCCTCCTCACGATCCGTATCACTTCATCCTTGCAAGGCTTGATGATATAATGCGAACAGGGACTGAGCTCGATCTTATGACCTATGCGTTGAATGCCTCCGAATGCAAGGTAGAACATGCAACGATTTCCAGGTAAGTCATCAATCAACTAGGTAAGTATTTCTTCACTCTTCTTTCTTTCTTTAGTGTAGATCACCACCTCTTCCAAATCATTCTTTTTCGACTCATTTGTACATAGTCGCTTTCTTTCCCCTTTCTTTGTAATAGTCATTCTCCATTTCTCTCCACCTTCTTCATCTCTCATTTTCTTTCTAACTTTAACATACTTGTTTTCATTTTTTCATTTCTTTAAACAAAGAAGAATCTTTGTTTTATCTTCATTAAGATTTCATAAAGAAACGTAAACGCTTCTATCGCAAAACCCTCCTTGTGGATCATACCCGCATAGCCACTTGCTATAGCGTAAGAATTGAGCACTTGCACATCTTCATTCTAAATCTGAAATTCTTTATTTTTATGTGCAGGTTAAGCCTCAATCAAATTTTGGTCCTAAGCCTTGCCTATATGGCAGATTTAAACAGGCAGGCAGATCAAGGCAGGACTCTGCATGAAAAGATCTTTCGCCTGATCGAGCGAGAATGCTAGCTTCGCCGAGAAGCTGAAAAATAGGCTGAAATCTTTTTGAAAGTTAGCAAAATGCGAAGACCAATGGAATTTAATCCCTAATATAACTGGTAAAGCTCAGAAGATTAAGGGAGATAAACTCCCTGAAAGTCACTGATGGCCGAGGCTCACCAGTTCTTGATTGAGTGAGAGTTCCCACTAGTTCAGAGACCTCAGTCTCCTTTGCTTGGCAATAAGGAGATGTCATGAACTAACTTTTCAGAAAGAGAAAAGTATATTTCTCTTAGAAGGACTACAAGTGTCCTATGTAGTCCTATTTATAGGCCTCATGGCCTGACCACGCCACTGCCACTTCAAGCCTAGGAGTGCGGGTGAAGTTAAAGCATTTAACTGCTTATCCTCGAGAAAGGGAATACTTTCCTTCATGAATACACACGAAGTTAATTGAACTTCAGACAAGGGAATGATCTCCCTCGTTAATGCAAAAGAGGTTATTCTAACCTCGAAAAAGAGAGCAATCCTTCTCGTAACTCGCAAAAGCAGTTAGCCTCGGGAAGGAACGTCATTCCAGACCGATTTGAAGCGAGCCACTCTGGGAGACCCAAGCGCGAAGCTACCCATAAGCGCAAGGCTACCCAAAAGAGCGAAGCTATACAGAAGCGGATATATTCCTCGGCGAACCTATTCCAGCTTGAAAGTGGGGCTAAAGGCGAAGTTGAACTCAACCTCAAAGGCTGTTCATACCCACACACCATCAAAGCAGTTCAAAGTATTTCAAAATTTGAACCATTCCATTACAATTCACGAAAACTTTGAAGGGGGTCTTGTTGACACTCTAAAAAAGACAAGACTCCTAACTGGCTGAACGATGTCTAACTTGTTGACATCAATAAAAGACAAGTGGCAGACAAGCCGACAACCAGTTCTTCACCCATCTCAAAGGGACGAATCAGTAACTTGGACTCTACTGATCCAGTGAAGTAGACAGTAAGTCAAGATCGTCCTTAAAAACCCGTAAGAAGGCCCAAGCAGGTCCTGAGACACTAAGTTAGCTCAACACTTAGTCTCGCACGAACCCACGAGATAAGTCTCGCATGAGAAACCAAAGTTTCTTAGTATCGCAGGAAGCTCCTTCATAGCCTCACTGCGAGCTAACTTATAGCTTTGCCTGAAAATGCTCAGTTAACTCCGTAGAAATTAGCTTCGCTCGAAGCTCCACGCAGCTGCGCAAAAGTTGACTGTAGCTTCGCCACGAGTTTTATCTAGCTCCGCTGAGAGCTTTCTTCTAGCTTCGCCAGAAGCTTCTCCCAGCTCCGCTATGAGCTCAACACAATGACTCTGCTGCGAGTCCTTTATAGTCATTTTGACAAATTAAATCTTCAAATGAAATCAAATCTCCAGATGAGATCATGTTGATTGAAATCAAATTTGGCAGTTGCCTGCCATGATCTTTTCACTCTCCTAATAAGGTAAGAAGATCAGGGGAGATCTCTTAATTAACTAGAGAGGATCAATGGAGTATCCCTCATTTAGCGGAGCGAATCAAGGGATTAGCGCTATATACTATTCATAGCTTCGAGAAGCTGATTCTAGCCTCGCGGCGAGGCTACTTTCTAGATACAAAACAGATTGACTCAATCTGTTTTCAGATTTAGAGGGCGATTATACTCCTGTTCTTCCTTATAATAGCCTACCAGAGGCACACGGAGAGAGGAGAGGCGGGCTAGGATAGAGAGGAGATTAGAGATCTTCTCTCTCGCTTCCAAGGCTAAGCTCAGGATCTTGAAAGATTCAAGTCCAAGAGGCTTTGAAAAGCATAAGCCTCTTTGATGGCTTCAAAGCTTAAGCCAATAAGAGATCTACTCTCTCGCTTCCAAGAATTCAGAGAATTACTTCTCTAATCCTACAAGAATAAATTCAGGGTGCTATCTTCCTCCCTCTCAAGGAATTTTCGGAACCAGGCGAGAAATGAATTCCCAAGCAGGAGGCAGTTCGATCATCTAACCGATCGCATCGTCAAAGGGATAAAGTGATCGTGCGCTGATCAGATTCCTATCGGCACACTTCCCCAGAAATCTCAGAGGAGATCTACCTGTAATTTTTCTTTTCAATTACTTGTAATTTGCTCCTCGATCTCTTTTGTAAGTTTTTCCCCTTTGCAAAATCAATGAAAAACAGTCTTCTGATGGCTAAGACAAGGTCGCCTTTCTTGAAAGTTCGCTCCTTGACTTTCTTATTGAAAGCTCTGGTAATTCGAGCTTGATAGAGCTCGATTTGCTGTTGAACTTGGAGTCATTTATCGTCCAAAGCCTCCAGCTCTTGGAGTCACAGTCGATGCTTCTCCTCATTCATCATCTTTGCTATCAAGGTGCACATAGAGATGGGATTTGGTTTCTTATGGGAATACGACTTCACACCCATGTACCAAGGAGAATGGTGTAGCTTTCATTGGGGTTCGAATCATCATGTGATAGGCCCATAAGCATTCACCTAATTTGTCGTCCAGTCACGTTTACTTTTCAAAACGAATTTCTTGAGAACTTTCCCATAGTCTTGTTGAAAGCTTCTGCGAGGCCGTTAGCGACTGAGTAGTATGCCGTTGAGGACACATTCTGGATTCTGAATTGTTTGCAGAACCTTTGAAAAGCTTGGCTGACGAATTGGGCCCATTGTCATGAATGACCGTGTGGCACACCAAACGGTTAAATGACGTGATGTTTAACAAATTTGATCACATCAGATGCCTTTACCTCCCTCAAGGGATAACTTCAGCCCATTTAGAGAAGTAATCGGTTATAGCTAAGATGAACCGATGTCCTTTGGATGAAGGTAGGCTGATAGGGCCGACCACGTCCATTTTCCACATCTCAATGGCCAGGTTGAGGTTATAGAGCGAAGATATCCTGGTGCTTGATGGATGAAGTCACCACGGACTTGACAGGCATGACATCGTTTGGCGTAAGTGATGGCGTCCGGGATTATCTTAGGCCAATAATATCCCAGTCTTTGTAGTTGATCCCCAAGCTTTGGACCGGGCTAATGAGCTCCACACATGCCATCATGCGCTTCTTTGAGTACTTTCTGTGACTCCTTTTATGACAGGGAGCGGAGGAGGATCCCATCATGCCATCAGTGATACAGTGTTCGCGTGATCGCATTATAGTAGAATTTGGGGGCTTTCTTCTAATGGCAGCCGCCTCTTTGGGATCATCAGGCAGGATATCGTATAAGACATAGTTGATGTACAAGAATCGCCAATCCCTAGGTTCTGACCTGCTGATGTCTCAAGAGCTTCTTTGGCTTGACGGTCACTTGTCGGCTTTTGGTGATCTTCAAAAGTGACTCCTGGGAAATACAAGTCATGGCTGTAGACAAGTATTTTCTCTACTACTCTAGCTGGAAGAGAAGAAAAGCAGCGAGGGTGCCAGTGCATCTGCGTGCATTTTTGCTGGTGTGGTACATGTTCGATGTAAAAGTGTTTGAACCTCACGACCATGTGAATAGTTGCATTGTAATAGGGTACTAAGTCTTCATGTATGACTTCGTACTCCCCACGAACTTGGTTAAGAGAGTTTAGAGTCACCGTATGCTTCAAGATTTTTAACGCCAATCCCGTCGGCGATTTGCATTCCAATAAAGAGGGCATTGTATTCTGCTACATTGTTGGAACAAGGCTCGGTTAATAAGAATGCTCGAGGGATCACATAGTTCTATGGGGAGACCAGTACTACCCCCACTCCTGCTATGACATGCCCTTGTGGACCTATTCTCATGCACCATCGAAGAAGAGTTGCCACCTGTCTTTTAAAGATGTATGGGTCAGACAAACTTCAGCGACTTCGTCTGGGAGATCCTCGTAAAGTTCGTCGCTCTCTGATCTGGATGTTCAACCAGGAAATCTGCCACCGCTTGTCCCTTCACAGCTTTTTATGGTAGAAAGCACATCTCATATTTGGATAGCAGTATGGCCCATTTTTCCAGTCGACCATTTAGTGTCGATGGCTTTAACATAAGCAACCTCAAAGGTTGACTTCTGATATGACATTTATAGTCTGGCCCACCAAGTAGTGTCGCATTTTCTGGACAGCAATACCAACGCCAAACATTCCTTTTCGATCTGGTTGTACCGATGTTCGGCGCCGATCATGGTTCTGTTCAGATAGTAGATTGCCTGCACATGTCCCTGATCATTATTCTGTGCAAGTAAAGCTCCTAAGGAATGATCCATCACTCGGACATATAGCAGGAAAGGTTTCCTAAAATCAGAGCTATAAGGATGGGTGGTTGCGTGAGGTATCATTTGATTTCCTCGAACGCTTGTTGGCAAGCATCGTCCCAGATGAATGAGACACCCTTCTTCATTAATCTGGTGAAGGGTTGGCATCTTTCGGAGAGATTTGAGATAAACATCCGGATGCACGCTAGTCGCCCTTGCAATCTTCTAAGCTCCCTGAGATTCCTTGGAGTTAGCATCTTCTAGACATCGCGGACTTTTTCTGGGTCTAAGTGAATTCCTTTAGATGTCACCACACAAACCCTAGGAATTTACCGCTGGCTACCCCCAGGAAAGATTTGGTGGGGTTCATCTTCACTGATGTGTCCGCATGATTTCAAAACTGTCTTCAGATCTACTATGTGGTCAGCCTCGGCGCGACTTTTCACTGCAATGTCGTCGACGTAGCATTCCACTGTTTTACGCATGTGTTCGTGAAAAATTGCATTCATAGCACTCTGATATGTTGCCCCCGTATTCTTTAATTCGAAGGGCATGACAGTATAGCAATATACCCCCAGTGGTGTCCTAAAAGAAGTATGCTTTTCATCATTATATTTTAATTTGATTGTACCCTGAGAATCCATCCATGAAGGACATTCGTTCAAACCGCACGTATTGTCAATCATGACATCCGTGATTGGGAGAGGGAATTCATCTTTGGGACAAGCCTCATTTAGATTGCGAAAATCAATGCAAATCTGGATCTTTCCGTTTTTCTTGGTAACGGGGACGATATTGGCTACCCAATCATGATGTTGCTCCTCCCTAATGAAGCCGAGTCTATAAGCTTCTTGACTCTGACTGGATTGCTTCCATTATTTCTGGACGGAATCGTCGCTGCTGCTGTTTGACTGGCTTCACATCTGAATTAATGTTAAGGCGATGCATAGCCACTCAAGGATCAAGCCCAGGCATGTCCTCGTAATTCCACTAAAACGTCTATATACTCCCGCACAAGAGATATTAGATCTTCTTTTTAACGGGTGATAAGCTTTCGCTTATAAAGATGGGCTTAGGATTAGCCTTATCTCCCAGATTAATCTGGGTGACTTTATCTTCCGTGGGTGGTTCGCGTTGTTCAAAGCAAATATCCTAGAGAGTATTTAGGTGTTTGGTGCAGGATCTATATCAGACTGGATCGTTTCTTCATCTCTGTCTTCCAGGTGGCTTGTTGAAATCATGTTTACTGAAAGTTCTCCGAAGAGGTTGCCGACACTAACGTCCGACTCCCACGATGACATGCCAGATGAGTAATTATGGTATAATAACTCTTCAGACTCAGAGGCTGATGGAATTAGAGTTGACACATAGCCCAAACTCCTGCGAGTTCGACGGTAATAATCAGGGGTCTTTCCTTTTGGAACGAAAGATCGAAGTAGTGTACTTCTTCCTTTGCCGAAGTTCAAACCAGGACCATTTGTTAGATCATACCCCATCCTCTCCATCATTCTGAGTACATTTGGCTCATAATGAGAGAACTGAGGAGATTTGTTCTCGCTTTTTGAGTCTTCGCGAGACATCAATTTGACTTAATTCTTCCGAAAAGAATTGATTTTTGACCTTTGCGTCTTGTTGGGACCATGAATACTAATTCTTGCGCATCACCGCATCTTAGTGCATTTTGAGGGATGACTTCATTGGTACATGCATTGATATTAGAGCATCTATTGCCGACCAAGGGTCATCATCCACCTCAGTACTAGTGTCTGGTGGCACTGAATCAGAAGCAAATAAAGAAAAGTAAGCCAAATTCAACTCTTCATTAATATACCACTCACCTACTTCATCGGCGGTGTTATTACATCGAGCTTATTAATGCTCATTACAAGTGGATGTAATTTCCACATGCACTCTTCTTCTGCCTCTGGCTCAATGTCAGCTTCATTACCAGAGTCAGTTCCTCTGGCTCTGAATTCTCGTTCGTTTCCAGAGAGTCTTGGTACAGGAGGGAGTCTATGAAATAGTTCTCTACCCCCTTGAACGGATGCCTTTCGGCAATCAACGTTTAGACTTTCCCACTTCGTTAATGTACTTCATAACTTGATGGAGAGTGGGGGGACGATGTAATTATGATGAATCCACGGTCGTCTAAGCAGTAAATTGTACGAAGTGTCGGCATCAATTACATAGCACGTCACTTCAGATCTTAAATCCCAAATTTGGCATTTAGCTTGATCTTCCCCATTGGGCGTGTGCCGTTGGCGTTAAAACCATAGATTGTGGTTTGGGTGGCACTCAAATCGGTGGGTGGGGATTCCTAAGTGCTGCATGACTTGACGAGGCATGATGCTCAACGCAGATCTTGGATCTACTTGAATGCGGTTCACTTCAGACGATCCAATATACCTGTAAAGTACAAGGTCCGATCATGTTTCCCCCTTAACCTGCATGTCATATGTCATGAAGGTAATACAGGTGGCATTTTGGGAGGCATGGAGGTAATCCTCTACATCTTCCTCCTGTGTTCCAGCCGGGATCTAGGCCATGAAGACCTCAGCATCAGCTAGGGCTTCCCTCAGAGCTTCTCTTGATGACTTTGATAGTCTCAAGAGCTCGTAAAGGGTGATTCTTGCCGGATATTAGCCAATTGAGCCAGGACGTCAAAGCGGTAAGGTGTGTTGATCCTTCCACATTATCCTTTGGGAGAGCCTTGAAAAATCAAAACTCTTTCTGCTTCTCTATGGTTGCTTCGTGGAGGCTTGGCTGACTCTGCAGTAGGTTTAGGAGGCTTGCCATCCTCTCATCATACTTCTTTAATACAACTAACCCGAATGAGTTTCTGCCACGAGCGATTTATTGAGCTCTGTGGCAAGAACGATTGTTTTCTCTTCCAAATCAGTTAGTGAGGGAACATCAGTTTC
This sequence comes from Agave tequilana, assembly GCA_038442645.1. Taxonomy (NCBI): domain Eukaryota; kingdom Viridiplantae; phylum Streptophyta; class Magnoliopsida; order Asparagales; family Asparagaceae; genus Agave; species Agave tequilana. Next base: position 7,989 of record JAVJIF010024646.1, read on the forward strand.
TGCTTCCAGGAAGAAGCGCACACCACATTGTAGGACGAAGCTTTCGCCTTGCCTTTAGACTTTCTGTTGGTAACAGTAGTCCACTGTCGGCCATCCACAAGGTCGGGATGAACCCACATAATTTCTCCCTAAGGTGTAGGGATAGGTACAAGACCTTTCTCCTTCGATGATGTGGGTCCGTATTGATCATTCTTAATTCTCCTTTTGGGATGAGAACTACTCCGGACGGTGCTGGAGGCTGTTTTCCAAACTGAAGAAATGATGTCATATTAGCCGTCACTTTCTTCTGCTCTGGACGGAGCTTTAGTATTCTGCATCGATCAGAGCTTGAAGGATGTCTTTGAAGAATTAACAGCTCTTGGTGGAGTGCCCTAGCATCCTATGATACAAGCAGTAGTTAGGATTGTCGGACTTGTAGATTTCTTCAGGACGTCTAGCTTCAGGATGCTTCAATCTGTTGCTCTTGTTGAGTAACTTGAACAACGAATCGACATGCTTGTCTTTGAAGGAATACTGCTTTTTGACACGTGGCTGACTTGAAGAACCACCTCCCCTGACCAGCTGAGTTTTGACTGGGAATTTTGTCTCTATCGCCAATGTATCTTTTCTTTTTGATTGGAAAGATGTTTCTGGCATGCGCCTTGTCGACTTTTTGGGTTTGTGTTTGTTTTCTTATGTCCTAACCCTGGCGATAATTTCTTCAGCCTGTTCATCTTACTGGACCAATTGCTTCCAGATGCGGCTTTCAACAACTCCTATTTGGGCTAGGAGTGAAGTTTGCAGATTGTGGCAGCATGTTTCTACCAGGGTGGCCTGGGTCATACCGTTCGGACATCGGAGTGCCATATTCTGAAATCTTTTCACAAATGTTTTGACTGGCTCTCCCTTTTGCTGCTTCGTGGCCAGGAGAGTAGGCATTGTAATCTCCGAGTCATCTTCAAAGAAGCGTATTAGGAAGAGCTTCTCCAAATTATCCCAGTTTTTAATAGAGCCTTCTGGGAGTTTCATGAATCATTCAAAGGCAAGCCCTTTTAGAGTGCCGATGAACCAACATGCCAAGATGGCATCATTATCTACCACATTTCCTGTCTGAGACTTGAAGTAGTAAATGTGTTGGTTCGATGACCCTTTGCCGTCGAAAGCCTGTAAGGTCGGAGCTTTGAACTTAGAAGGGTACGGGACAAGGTCCCACTGGTCAGATATGGCCGGACCACTCTTGCTTCTTGGAGGACTTTTCGGTTGGTAAGGCTTCCAGACGCTGCTCCAATTAACTCATTCTTTTAGAATGAATACCCCCATTCTCCGGGTTGCCTTCCTCCTTAGATGAGGATTTAGACGACTCAGAATTAGATTGCTTCTTCTCCTCGATATGTATAGAAGATGAGCTTTCTCTTTCTTTCCATTTGCCTTTAGACTTCTTAGAAGAAGTTTTGTCGGTTGACTTCCTCTTGTCTTCAAGCAATTGTGCGAGCATCTACTTGAGGGTATGATAGATTTTTGTTGAGCGTGAATCATACCGAATTGTTCCCTTTTGACCTGGGCTTGCTGTTCAAAGCGCCTGGCTATCTCCTCGGGAGTATTCGTCATGTATGCAAAGGCTTCCTTCTCTATGGAAGAGTTCGAGGCCTGCGACTCTGCAACGGCGGAGTGTGATTCACTTATTTCAATGCCCCGAGCTAGGGCACTGTAGTTTATAGGGGCGACCGTGTCGGTCCGAGTGCGAGTATGTCGATGCACTCCTTCTAGTTCCATGTCAGACCCGTCGAAGTTGACCGCTGGTTGTTTTTCCCTACTTCTGCTTACTATATTTGCAGTGACTTCAGGGTACTCCACGTCAGAGAAGGCTCTCCTTCTGTGGAGCAATACCTCTTGGCTGATCGGGAGGTTAAGGTCAATCGTCTAAATACTGACGTTTGCTTGCATGTGAGCTGCAGTGGTATTTAGAGAACATTGTCGTGATGAGCCGTTCACAGCAACAAGATGGAGTGATCTGATTAGCACTCCTTTTCCTTGTCAATAATCTCTTAAATCCATGAGAAGGGGATCAAAGAGATTGGCCTCGGGTTGTCGAGGGTTTTTCAGCTTCTGAGGGTCACCCTTACATCGAGAATCTGAGACGCAGGGTTCAGAAATGCGGAGCTCACATTGTGCGTAATAGGCACGGCTATCACGTTTTGACTTCGAAATGTGGGTCTCGTACCTCTGCTGAGCAGAGACGCGGACCTCACATTGCTGATTGTCGCATTTGGTTAGCGACGATAGAGGCACGCGGGTTTTCTCAATTCCGCGTCTGGTTGTAGAGACGCGAGTCTTGTGTCTCTGAGAAGATGCATAGCCCTCGAGCTGCTGAACTTTGCATTTAGGAAGCGAAGTCTCAGAAACACAAGCCTGTGGGGCTTCGCGTTTTGGTCTCCATACGCTGACTTAGTGCGTCTGACGCAACTCAGAAGAGGCGCGGGCTTGAGCGTCGCGTTCTGTATCAGCTAGACAGATGGTTGCTCCAGCTTCTCGCGCACGTCGTCTCTGTTGATGTTCACGTTCTAGTTACGCCGTACGGTTGCTGGGAACCCCCGGTAACCTGGAACTGAGGAAGAATACGTACATGAATGGGCTGAATATCAACAACGCTAAACTCGCGGGTCTCGTGGGAGACGTTGACGCGGGTGTTACGTGTGATGTGGTTAGCCGTGGCACTCTTCTTGTCAGTCGCATCTGAAGGGATCTCAGAATGGACTTGAGAGCGGGTCCCCAAAGAGACCTTGTGGTACTACCGCGCCCTAGGGCTCTTGGAGCCGAAAGAGAGGAACTCTTCATACTTTACCTGGTCGAACTCCACGACAAGTGATTCGACCATTTTTCCTACATAGGTGACGTCATCTTGCATCACGACTTGCTCATCAGTAGAGAAAGTAGTCCCCAGCGGAGTCGCCATCTCTTGTTTGGTGGGAAAAATTGGTGTAAATTCTTTATTTAATTGTAAAGAAAATTATAACGGATCAATAATACTTTTACAAGAGAGGGGAGATATTCAAACTCATATCTCCCCTTTGTTTAATGCCGGGTTCTTGATGTGGCGATGGAAAGTGAATCTTGTTTTTCGTTGACTGGGTGAACGTCAGGACCTCTTTGGAATCCTCTCTTTGGATGGTGGACGAAGTACACAGCTTCTGTCCAACAAGAATCTCAAAGAGACTGCAGGCAAAAAACACAAACTTGTATACAGCAAGTTGTTAGAAGAGTTGAACTCTCTCTTTCTTTTTACTAGGATCTTGATCCCTCCGCGACTTACAACCGAAGTTCTTCTGACCAAAGAAATTTTTTTGCCCCCCTCTTCCATAGCAAACTGGGCTATTTATAGAGGTTCAGGGGGTAAAAGTGTCCCCTAAAACACTCCATAATGGGGGTTGACTCCCTCATTACGTGGGCAGTAATTTACCCAGTAATGAGGGAAGTTATAACTGAGACATGGGTTTTAAGCCTCACGTTTTGTTGCTAAAGTAATGCTTGAGAAATGTGAACTTTCAATTCTGCGCAAGCTTCAAGTGAGACGCGGGCTTCAAGCTCTGCGTCTGGGTGGGATGTCTGAGATGCAAGTTCCAATCTCTGGATCTTGGCCACTGCAGTAGGGCAGAGACGCGGGTTTCTACCCTTACGTTTTGATGCTTCAGTGATGCTGAGACGCGGCTTTCGAGCTCTGCGTCTTGGTTATTAAGACGTGGGCTTCAACCTTCACGTCTTGAGGCTGCGCTAGCGACTGTGCTGCTTTGCGTCTGGAGTTAGGACTGTTTTCTGATGACTTGTCTTTAATGATTTTTTAGACAGCCTACAATATCAGATAGGTGACAGGTGACAGTATGATATATGTAAGTATGTCAAGTATAAGCATGTCAAGAGATACAGGAAAACAGTACCGATATAAGAGATCGGTACGAATACCAAAAATCATACAGTTTCAGGAACAATGGTATAAGTAAGATTTCAAACTCATCACAATCATTAAAATAAGAAAAGATAAACTGGCGAGTAGGTAATTTGCAAGCAAGCGAACATCCAACCAGAGTTAAACAAGCTGGAGATACAGACAGCAAACAGTGTTTAACACTAAAGCGCCCGACGGAGCTACTGAAATGACTCGGCTTAGAAGGCGAGTCTAAAATCCGGCAGAGTTTCGCCTAGATGAATCTAGTGGTAAAGCGCTGAGCATTAAGCATGCTTGCCAGGCGGAGCTTAGAGACCTGACGGTCTAATTGCACTTATCTTTCGAGAAAGTGGGCAAGAGCATGGAGGCTAAAGTACGCCCGGGGTCTTAGCGCACTCTCGGTAGCTACCACGAAACCCATAAGGGTGCAAGCCTAAAACCAATTGGGTAGCCAGCCCAGGAGTGGGCAGAAACTCAGAGTCGGTACAAGGGTACCTGCAATGTTAGTACCACACGAGCATGCATATAGGCTGAGTGGAAAGCCTGGAGGCTAAACACAGCCCGGATGCTCGGTATAGTACCTGCAGAAGTGTTAGTGTCAATCACATGCATGTAATAAGGAAGTAGAAGACAACATCACAGGCATGGCATATGTACATGAAGTAAACTATTATAGTACAAGCATTCGTCATAGGCATATACATGTACAATACTGGGCACTCGGCCACATACAATACAAGGGCACTGTCCAATACAAAACACATTAAAATACAGAATAAAATACACGTTGACCCGACGAAGTGGGGAAACCTAAAATGAGGCGGGGACACTCGCCTAAAAGAGTTCAAAAAATCGTCGTAATTCTGGAATCCCAGAAAATCAAAAGTGCATGCGCCATAAAATATAATTAAATATATATATAATTTTTAGAGAGAGAAAGAGAAGAGGAAAGAGAAGAGAGAGAGTGAGAGAGAGAGAGATTAATAAAGAGAGAGAGAGTGATAGAGAGACTAAAAGAGAGAGAGTAGAAAGAGAGATGGCTAGAGAGAGATGAGAGAGAGAAAGAGAGTAGAGGGGGCTGCTCACGTAGCCCCTGTGCAAGGGAGACCACGACTCCCCGTGGGCCCAGGGGGCCTGACCGGCCCTCTGTTGGCCAGAGGGTTGGCCACCGGCGGCCCTGGCCACCAGCGATGCCCAACAGAGGTGAAAGAGAGAGAGAAGAAGGAGAAGAAGAAAAGAAAAGAGAAGGAAAGAAAGGAAAGAAAAAAAAGAAAGAAGAAAAAGGAAAAGAAAAAGAGGAGAGAGAAGGTAGGCTCGCCGGGTGGCTATGCGGTGGTGGAGCTCAGGCCGGAGGTGGTCGGTATTGGGCCCGGGTCATGGTGGTTCCGGATCTTTGAGGCGGAAGAGAGAAAGGTAGAGTGAGAGAGAGAGAGAGAGTGAAATTAGAGAGAGATAGAGAGATTTGGGAGAGTGAGTGAGAAATTAGAGAGAGAGGATATCTGTGAATATGGAGAGAAAATTTGAGAGAAGAAGAAGGAGGTGAGGGGCTATTGACATGCCAAGGGAAGAAGAAAAGGAGAGGGGAAAAAAAAGAAGAAAGAAAAAGAAGAGAAGGGAAGAGAAAGAAAAGGAAAAGGAAAAAGAAAAGAAATGGAAAAAGAAAGGAAAAAAGGAAAGAGAGATTGATGTGAGGGGGAGGTGATGGGCCTGTATGGGGGGGAGTGGGCGCCAGATTATATGGGAGAAAAGAAAGGAAAAGAAGAAAGAAAGAAAGGAAAAGAAAGAAAGAAAGAAAAAGGAAAGCTTCCGAAAAATATTATATTATAATAAAGTCAGAAAATATCGATTGTTTCAGAAAAATCTCCAAAAATACCCAGAGGTAGAAACATCATCCTGAGGACTAATATAAAATCAGTTTTTAGAAATAAAATCATGTTTTCAAATTAAAATCCTGGAGTCAATTGTCAATACAGGTCTACACCGGTTCGGCCGGATTTTGATAAATTCTGAAAAATCCCTGAAATGAAATAAAAGAGGAAATATGATTTTAGGAAGTAATGTGAAAGCAAAATCCAAAATTTGAACTCCAATTTCAAACTAAAAATTCTGGAACCAACCAGCTATACTGGCCGACACCAAATCCGTTGAAATTTTGATAAATTTAGAAAAATCTTAAAAATGCATTTGGATAAAAAATGTGATTTTAAGAAATAATGTGAAAGTCATTTCAAGAAATTCAGCTCCGTTTGTAAACTAAAAATCTGAGAATCGGTCAGCGGCACTAGTCGACACAAGTTTTGAAGACTTACAATTTAATTCAGAAAAATTTCAAAAAATCATAAAAAAATCTAAAATATTGAAAAATGATGTTTGGAACTGAAATTGGTCAAATCTGGCTCTCGAAAAAACTAAATCGAGTAATACACTTGGATCGAGTCCCCGGTTCAGACAGGGCTGACTACGAGTTCACGAATCCGAATCCAATACAAAACGATCGCATAAATATTCATAAAATAAAATAATTACAGAAAACAAATTGTGAAATATAATCAGGAATCTGAATACGTAATGAAGTACGTATTTAAGGAATGGGGTGTTACAAGAAGCGGTGCTAGCTAGGACAAATAATAACAAGCTTGTTGTCAAATTTCTAAAAGTGAATGTCATCTCTCGCTTTGGTGCCCCCCGTGATAATAAGTGATAACAAGTCGCACTTCTACAACAATGCTTTTGAAGCTCTAATGTGAAAGTACTCCATAACTCATAAATTATGCACGACGTATTATCCTCAAACCAACGAGCAGGTTGAGGTTACAAATAGATAATTAAACTCATACAGGAAAAATTGTAGGAAAAAATTGTAAGGATTGGTCATAAAGCTTATAGATGCACTATGTGCTTATCAAACCACCTACAAGACTGTCCTCGGTATGTCCCCGTATCGAGCAGTATTTGGAAAACTCTGCCATCTACCTGTTGAGCTGGAACATCGTGCTTTATAGGCAATCAAGCAACTCAATTTTGACTTAACTAAAGCCAGTGATTTACGAAAATTGCAAATTTCAGAATTGGAGGAGATACGAAATGAAGCATATGATAATGCTAGAATCACCAAAAGCAGAACTAAAATTTTTCATCATCGCTTCAACACCGAAATTTTTTTGTCCCAGGACAAAAAGTTTTGCTTTACAATTCTAGGTTACATCTCTTTGCAGGCAAATTGAAAACCTGATGGTCAGGTCCCTTCACAGTACAAACTGTATTTCTCCATGGTGCAGTAGAGATATCTGATCCAGAAAGGTAATATTTTCAAAGTCATGGCTAGAGATTAAAACACATCTTGACGACTGAGCCTAAACCTTTTAAGGCACAAGTTGTGGGTCTCATAGACCCAACTTATGACTGACTCAAGTCAACACCAATCATCCCTTTGCATTACAATTGAAAATTTAATAAAAGGGAATCAAATAAAACAAAAAAACCCATAAAAATATAAAAACGAAAAATAAATAAAAATTAGGACCCCCATTGTAAAAAAAACAACCATTAGGACTTTTTCTTGTGTATGTATTCCTCATTTTCCCTAAAAATTAAAACTCAAAATCCTAGTATAGGAACTTTTACCTATACCTAGGGCTAAAAATGGAAACTAACCTTTTTCCTCCCTCTATAAAACCCTCTCATCCTCTCTCCCGTGCCCCAACTCCTGACCTAACCTCAGATCTGAAGAGAGGAAGAGAGCGCCGCCCCCTCAAAACCCAACCTCCAGTCTCCCAAAATCTACCGCGGAAATCCTCAAAAATCACGAATCCGCGACCTTTCTGTCTTCGCCAGAGCGTCACCAAATTTTTTCTCGATCAATATTTTTGTGTAAATCTCAGATCTACTAGTCGATCTCTGCTGTTGCTGCTTGGATTGCCCAGAGCAGTCCTTACTTCATTTTTTCCCCACGAATTCCAGGGGAGGTTTGCATTCTCTAATCTTTTCATCCATAATTTTTAATTTTCAGATCCATGGCACCATTTATTTTCTCTGAAAAAGATTTTTCTAGGATCTTGACTGATACAAATGGATATGACCATGTGTTTTTGAATAGGATTAGAGAAAGAATTGGTATGGCCTTATGTATGATAATTCTGAGTTTGATGCATACTATTGTCCTGAGCTTGTCAAGAAATTCTACACATGCATTGACATTGCCACTATTGATCTTGACCATTACCAATTTACTGTGCACTCTGACACTGGGGACATCATAGTTACAGTTGACATGACCGAGCACTATACACAAGTCCCCAGTGCACCTCAACACAATGAGCCCCTTTCCTTATTGAGTACATGACAATCGTGGGTGCTAGGTGTGTAGATCAAGACCGTGGGCTCAAGGCTAGCACAACTTTTCGCAATATCCATTGCGTTGGACGATGGGTCTAACACAACATCTTTCAATAGTTCTGTGCTGCAAATTATCCACAACCTGATGACTAGACAGCACACGGTCTACCTAAGCATGGTCTTACTTCAGAGTCTGATTACCAACTCCCAACGTACTAGGGGTACAAAGTACTCCCATCCTGTATCAGTCACCTGCCTGTGTAGAAACTTTCTACTATATACGATATTTTTTGCATATGACCGAGTCTTTGTGGCCCTTGAGAAAGTTACAAGTACGTATAATAGTTGACTCCCTACGGTTTGGACACCCACTGTCCAACCAGAGGATATCCCAGCTGAGTCCTTTTCTGAGGAACAGTTGGAGGGGGAGGACAAGCCTGAGTTCTGGCGTCAGCCACCACCCATTGATTCACGTGCCTTCATGTCTTCTATTTGGAAAGGCATTAAGAAGATAGTCAAGGGACAAACTCAGCTCCGACGACAGATGAAAGAGCAGTCTACGCATTTAGAGCGCATTGAGAAGGGACTACGACGTTCACAATCGACCGGTCCGAGCACTTCGGCCGGTCTGAGCCGTCGACGAGGGTGACATCTTTTCACTTCCCTTATTTCATGCATTCATATCATATTGTATGCATTGAGGATAATGCATGTGATAGATATGGGGGAGGGTACAAACGTAGGATTTTCTCTTTATTTTAGGATGTATTTTAGATTTCCTTTTCTTTTTTATTTTCTAGGATTTTTACTTTATTATTTTCTCTTTCTTTTAGATTTTCTTTAGATTTTCTTAGATTTTCTTTTACAAAAAATTAAAAAATAATAATAATAAGTTTTGATCTATTTTTAAGAAAATTAAATTGATCTTAAGAATTAGGAAAACTTTAAACTAGGATTTCTTAATTTTACTTAAATTAAGAGGAATTGTTTGTTTTTAGGTTAAGGAAGAGATATTAGAATGATAATTAAATATTGAATTTTTCCTTAGAATTATATACACATATATATAAGGGATTAAAACAAAGATTTAAATACCCTTATTGAAAAAAATATAATATATATATTTGTATATAAATAAATAAAATAAAATATTTGACCACTAATTAAGCTGGTTAATTGTGCCTTAGGAAGTATGATTAATCACGCCTTACGGTGGTCAAAATAAATACTTTAGCTTCGTGGCTGATTAGTCTACAATTCTGCATTATTATATCGCATTTCCCTACTGATTTATGAATAAAATATCATTTCTAATTGTGTTTTGGTTTACTTTGCAGAAAAATTAAGAGTTTAGGGGAAAAGGAGTAATAAGAGCTTAATTAAACCGATTTCATGTAATTAAATCTGGATTTCTTGGAGGCAAGCAAGAGAGCTTCTAGAAGATGCATTGAACCTAGACCCTTGCGCACGTCAGACAAATATCCAGGCAAAAACCCGAGTCCGGATATACCATGAAGGTCCTCGAAGCCGGGAGAAGGTCCTTGCCAAAACCAGGAACCTAAGTCCCTGGTTTTGCTGCAGAAACGCAGCAAATGCCGCGTCTCCGCCGCAAGTTGGTGGAGCCACGCGTTGATCTTTGACACTGGCCTCATCTCGTCTTCTAGAATCCCCTTTTGCTGATAAAAAACCCCTCCAGAAGCCCAAAACGCAAGCAGATGGAGAATTAGGCTAGGTTTTCTCTCTTCTAGTTGTAGATTAAGATTTTGTTCTTCTTTTATTTTGCATTTTCATTTCCTTTTTAGATCTTCTAGTAGGGCAGAGAGATTAAGAGAGAGATAGAGAGATATTGATATAATAGATGGTGACAATCTATGTAAAGGTGCCTCCTTTCTTCTCTATTGTAATTTTCTCCATCTTCTACATGATGCTCAGCTAGATTTTTTCTCATGGTGACTAACTACTAACCACTAACTAGCTAAACACTTGATATTCCACATGAATCTAATAGCCTCTACAAGGCCTTGCTCTTGCAAGAGCCATTGATGGCTCATGATGATGGGTTCTAACATCTAACTTGCTAACTTGCTAACAAGCTAACTCTCTTATTTCATGCTTGCTTTTAATGGTTTTGATGATATAATATTTGTATTAACTTGATCTTAATACAAGTTTGAATGTAGAAGAACAATCTTATGTGCCATACTTTGTATCGTCTCTTAAAGTCAAGGATTAGTAATGGCCGAGGATCCATGTGAGGAAACTATCACTAAGAGGTTAGCATGGTTAGTGGAGCAATTGGTAGTTAGTAACCATGAGTTTTCTTTTACTTTGTTTTAAAAATTAATTTCAAAACTCTTTTTTTATCTTTTCAACGTTATTTTCACCATCTTCTTTGTTCAACTTTGTTTTCATTTCTTTACTACAAGCTTCATCTTCTTTTCTATTTTGTTTTCCAACACTTCTCTTTCATTTTCTCATCGTGGATTTCATCGCCTTCTTCATGTTGGCCCAAGGTTACAATCACCCTTGTTTAGTGTATTTTGATGATTACAAAACATATTAGTTATTTGTACTAATAACAATTGTTGTTTAAGTGTGTTTCAGGTTTATCATCACACTAGAAGTACTCTCACTCAAATACAAGGTTCTTGGACTCAAGATAATTCAATTTGGTTGGGCTCAAGTTGCAAATATTGAAGATCAAGTGAAGATAGCCCACCTTGAAGAATAGCCTTGAAGTCTTTTAGCAAGATTGTAAGTTTAGAATGTTAAAGTTTGAATATAGGAAATTTGGCTCTAGGATTTGCACACACACTTGTTTCATGTATTTCCTATGTTTTGAAAAACTTGTTTAAAACATGTACCAAAGCTTTAGTTTATGCCTTAGTTTATATATACATGTACCAAAGCTTTATATCTTGAAAAACTTGTTTAAAACATGTATATAACTATTTTCTGCATAATACTTAGCTATAGGTATTTTCAAAATGTTTTCACAAAATTCCCTCTTCAAAACAGCCCAGTTTTCAGCCTCAGGCAACATCGGTCGACCGGCCCGGTCGACCGGCGTTGTGCCTGGACATGCACTGTTTGTGCATGTCCGTCGGTCGACCGGACCGGTCGACCGACAGAGAGCCTTCTGCTCTCGGGAAATTTCGGTCGACCGGACCGGTCGACCGGAAGAAGGAAACTGTGTTTCCTCCTTTTTGGTCGGTCGACCGGACCGGTCGACCGGGAGCCAACGGCTATATCCAGCTAGGCTGGCGGTCGACCGGACCGGTCGACCGCCAAGCCTGCAACACAGCAACGGCTCTTTCCTCTTTGGGATTTTCTGAAAAACTGTTTCTTTTTCTGTTTAGCAGATTTTTGGAGAGTGGTTGGGGAGCTTTTGCAGGTTGAATTAGGTGAAAAGAAATTGTTTTTAACCTATTTTCTAACCCTATAAATAGAGGAGAAGTCTCTCTTGCTCACTTACTTAGAAAAATCCTCAAGTTTTGTTGTTTTCAAAAGAGAAAAGAAAAATTGTTTTAAGCCTTCAATTCCTACTCTTTCAAGATTGTTTTTCAGTTGTGTTTGATTCTCTATATCACTCTACAACTGAAGTTTTCTCACCACACTTCATAGAGCCAAAAATTCTATACTCATTCTATAGTGAAGTTGTAATTGAAGTGAGAGTGTTTGTAAAAGAAATTGAGAAAAGTGTAGTGATCAAGTTGTGATCACTTTGTTCTTGTAATTCCTTCTTGTGGAGCAACCTCTTCGGTAGAGGTCCTTTGTACTCGGTGGAGCTCGGTGCTCGGTCTTCGGTAGACCCAATTGTAAAGGCATCCTCGGTGGATAGTGGAAACCCTTCACGGAGGTGAAGGCGGGGACTAGAGCAAGTGTGCTCGAACCTCGAAACAAATCATCTTGTTTGCGATTGCCTTTGCGTTCTTCTTGCTTTTAATTTCTATTGCTTTATATTGCCTTGAATTAATTGCTTGAGAACTAACCCTCTACTTGTGGAATCTTGTGTTGTTTACCTTACTTGCTATACTTGTTGTTTTACATTGTGAGCATTTCATCTTCATCATCATACTTGGCATTGATCGATCACACCTCAATACAACACGGTTGCATTACGCACCTCTAACCCATTTAAGGGGAATTGGGAGGAAGGAGTTCAGAACCTCGCAAGGGGTATTCGGCTCTTAGTCGTGTTTTGAGAGATCGTTGCATCACTCATTTAATTAAAGTTTAAAAAGATCACTAGATTAGCATTCACACCTATTCACCCCCCCTCTAGGTGTTTTTCAATTGGTATCAGAGCTTGGACTCTAGGATTTGGTTTAACAACCTTAGAGAAGATCCTAATTTGCTAATCATTTCATTCATATAGTAAAAATGGCCGATGGAATTAAGACCCCTCCTAAGTTTGATGGACTTAACTTTCCCATATGGAAGGTTAAGATGACCGTGTTTTTGCAATCTCTAGGTAGCCGAGTTGCAAAGGCCGTGACTAAGTCCTTTAGTGTACCCCCCGGTGACGAATCCACTTGGTCCGAAATAGAGACTAAGGAATTCGATGCCAATGCCAAAGCTCACTATGCACTTCTACAAGCCCTAAATGATGATGACATAGCTAGGGTTATACATTGCAAATCCGCATTTGAGATTTGGTCACACTTGATAGTCACTCATGAGGGGACCTCACAAGTTAAGAAGGCTAAGATTGACCTTCTTCGGTCTCAATATGAAACATTTAGCATGCAAGACAATGAAACCATAGATGATATGGTTATAAGGTTTACCAAGATTACTAATGGACTCTCTTCTTTAGGTGAAGATATCAACAATGATCAAAGAGTAAGGAAGATCATCCGGGCTCTTCCTCCTTCATGGGAAGTTAAAGCAACAACCTTGAAGGAACTCAACGACAATGAAGAGATGGAGCTTATAGGTCTCATTGGGAACCTCAAAACCCATGAGATGGAAAGGAAAGCAAGAGAGGACATGGCTCCTACCAAGAAGAAGACTATTGCCTTCAAGTGTCAATCATCACACTCCGACGAAGATGATGAAGAAGAAGATGACGAAGAGCTCTCACTTCTAGTCAAAAATGTTCGGAGGATGTACAACAAGGCAAAGTTTCAAGGTAGAAGGAGATGGCAAGGAGGCAAAGAAGAAAGGAAGATTGTGTGCTTCAATTGCCAAAAACCGGGACACATAGTTGCGGAGTGTCCGGACAAAGCAAAGCCCTCCACATCAAAGAAGCCATACAAGAAGAAGGCTATGAAGGCAACTTGGGATTCGGAGACCGAATCCGAAGAGGAGATAGACACCGCCAACATGTGCTTCATGGCTAATGAAGGCACAAGCAAGGTAACCTCTTCCCCTTCTCATAATGATGAACTTTCTATGGATGAGTTAGAAGAAGCTTTTGTTGAGTTGTCACAAAACTATGATTTCTTAAAGAAAAAGTATTTAAAAATGAAAAAGGAAAATGAATCTTTAAGTCATCAAGTTTTTACTCTTATAAAAGAAAAGGATTGAGGCTATGTTTCCTAAGAAACAAGCCCCAAAGAAAAATGCTCATGCTCATGTTCATGTTCATGCTACACAACCTAAACAACATGGCAAACCCCAAAAGCATGCTCACACTACTACACATACACATCATGCATTCATGTATAGAAAAGTGTACTCATGTTCACATTGTGGGCGGAAAGGACACTTAGCAAATTTTTGTTATGATAGACTAAGTGCATCACATCATAATGTTTGGGTTCGTAACACTAACTTTCAAGGACCCAAGAAAGTTTGGGTACCAAAGTCAACAATTGTTTTAAATGATGTAGGTACTTTCCAAAGCCCAACGACGTAGAGGTTTGTGGTATCTTGATAGTGGTTGCTCAAGGCACATGACTTGGGACATCAACAACTTTGCAACCCTATCAAGATATCATGAAGGTGGCACCGTCACCTTCGGAGATGACGCCAAGGGTAAAATCATCGGTATTGGTAATGTAAAACTTGGCACCTCTCCTTTAATTGAAAATGTGGTTTTAGTTGATGGCCTCAAGCATAATCTCTTGAGTGTTAGTCAACTTTGTGATAAAGGTTTTGATGTAGTTTTTGACAATGTTGCTTGTAAAGTAATTGATAGAACTTCCAATGTTTGTGTATTTTCCGGTTTTCGTGAAAGCAATGTTTATATGATTGATATGTTAAATATGTCTTGTAATATTACTTGTTTAAAAGCCCTCGATGATGACTCTTGGTTGTGGCATAGGAGATTAGGGCATATTTCTTTTGATCATATTTCTAGATTAAATTCAAAGGAAATGGTGAAAGGTATTCCTTCATTGAATTTTGAAAAGGACCGAGTTTGTGACTCATGTCAATTTGGGAAACAAACTAAGTCTTCTTTCAAGTCAATTAAGGATATCATGACATCACGTCCTTTGGAATTAATCCATATGGATCTATTTGGCCCAACACAAACCAAAAGTCTAAGTGGGAATAGATTTGCTTATGTTTTGGTTGATGATTTTTCAAGATTTACATGGGTTTTCTTTCTTGAACATAAAAACCAAGCATTTTTGTATTTCCAAACTTTTAAGAAAAGAGTAGAAAAAGAAAAAGATTCTTTGATTTTGAGAATAAGAAGAGATAGAGGAGGTGAATTCATTAACCAACCCTTTACCACTTTTTGTGATGAACATGGAATAAAGCATGAACTTTCTTGTCCTAGAACTCCACAACAAAATGGAGTAGTTGAACGGAAAAATAGAACATTACAAGAGATGGCTAGGACAATGCTAAGTGAATACGGTCTACCACATTATTTGTGGGCCGAGGCCGTTAATACATCATGCTACATATCAAATCGTGTTTTCTTGTGTAAAAATACTACTAAGACTTCTTTTGAAATGTATTTTTCTAGAAAACCTAATGTTTCCTATTTTAAAGTTTTTGGTTGCAAATGCTTTGTTTTAAACACAAAAGATAATTTAGGAAAGTTTGATGCTAGATCTTATGAGGCCATTTTTGTAGGTTACTCAAACACTAGTAAGGCTTATAGAGTTTTCATTAGATCATCATTGACTATTGAAGAGTCTATTCATGTTAAGTTTGAGGAATCTAACAAGTTTGTTAAGAATGTTGTAGAAATAGATGCCTTGCATGAAGGCTTGGAGAAAGTCACCTTGGAGGATGCTTCTACCATGGGAGACAAGCCAAAGGATGATGATGGAAGTGAAGCCAAAGTGGAAGAGGCCCAAGGAAATGAACATCAAACAAATGAGGTGGAGCCTACTCAACCACTACCTAAGGATTGGAGATTCAACCCTCATCATCCCAAGGACCTCGTCATAGGTGAAGTATCAAAAGGGGTAACTACTCGTTCTAAAATTCAAGATTTTTGTGGCCACTTTGCATTTATTTCACACATTGAACCCAAAAATGTCCTCGAGGCCGAGGCCGATTCATATTGGTTGCTAGCTATGCAAGAAGAGCTCAATCAATTTGAGCGCAACCAAGTATGGCACCTTGTTCCTAGGCCCCACGATAGACCAACAATTGGTACTAAGTGGATCTTTAAGAACAAGTTGGATGAATCGGGTAATGTAGTTAGAAACAAGGCTAGGTTAGTTGCCCAAGGTTACACTCAAATCGAAGGGATCGATTTTGAAGAAACCTTTGCACCCGTAGCACGGCTTGAAGCCATACGGATGACACTAGCATTTGCCTCATATAAAGATTTCAAATTATTTCAAATGGATGTTAAAAGTGCTTTTCTAAATGGTTTTATTGAAGAGGAAGTGTATGTTGAACAACCCCCCGGTTTGTTGATCCTACACATCCGGATTTTGTTTTTAAATTAGACAAAGCTCTTTATGGTTTAAAACAAGCCCCTAGGGCTTGGTATGAAAGATTGTCTTCATTTTTTTTCCAATGGTTTTAAGAAAGGTAAAATTGACACAACATTGTTTACAAAACATGTAGAAAAAGATATTCTTATTGTGCAAATTTATGTAGATGATATTATTTTTGGTTCTACTGATGAATCTCTTTGCAAAGCTTTTGAGTCATGCATGAAGGATGAATTTGAAATGTCTATGATGGGGGAACTCAACTATTTCCTTGGACTCCAAATCAAGCAAAGGAAGGATGGGATCTTCATCAATCAAGCCAAGTACACAAAGGAACTAATCAAAAGATTCGGGCTTGAAGGATCAAAAGTAAGCAAAACTCCCATGGCAACAACTACCAAGCTTGACAAGGATGAACAAGGTAAAAGTGTAGACATTAAACTTTATAGAAGCATGATTGGTAGTTTGCTTTATTTGACGGCTAGTAGGCCGGATATCATGTTTTCCGTTTGTTTATGTGCACGTTTTCAATCATGTCCTAAGGAATCACACTTAATAGCGGTAAAACGCATAATTAGGTATCTTAAGGGCACAATTGAATTGGGTTTGTGGTATCCTAAAACCGGATTATTTGAGATGAAGAGTTTTTCGGATGCCGACTATGCGGGTTGTAGGGTAGATAGGAAGAGCACAAGTGGAACATGTCAATTCTTAGGTAATTGTCTTGTATCTTGGTCTTCCAAAAGCAAATTCGGTAGCCCTATCAACCGCCGAGGCGGAGTATGTTGCGGCCGGAGCTTGTTGTGCACAAGTTCTTTGGATGAAACATACTCTCCTTGACTATGATTTACATTTTGATCATGTTAAGATTTTTTGTGATAATACTAGTACAATTCACATGACCAAAAATGCTAATCAACATAGTAAAACTAAGCACATTGATATTAGGTATCATTTTCTTAGAGATCACTTTGAAAAAGGTGATATTGATATTGACTATGTTTCTACCGATTTTCAACTTGCCGATATTTTCACTAAACCTTTAGATTATGCAAGATTTTCCTTTATTTGTGGTGAGTTGAATGTATGTATGATTGATTCTTAAAATATTTTTGTTTTGATATGTTTGTGTTTTGATATGTTTTAACCCTTTTTGATGTATGACAAAAAGGGGGAGAAAAATATATAAGTTTGGAGAAAAAGAATTTAAGTTGATTAAACTTGTTGGGAGAAAAATATACTAGTTTGAATATACTTAGATTTTTGAAAATAATAAATTTGTTCATTATTTGGTTTTCCTTGACAAAATTTATGGTGATGACTTTTTCAAATGCTTTATGTAAGATTTCATAGTTTTTCATACTCATGATAGATACATAGCATTGTTTGAGGGGGAGCTTTCCAAGCTTTTTCCTCTCTTTATTTGTTTAATAACTATATGTTTTGTCATCATCAAAAGGGGGAGATTGTTGGCCCAAGGTTACAATCACCCTTGTTTAGTGTATTTTGATGATTACAAAACATATTAGTTATTTGTACTAATAACAATTGTTGTTTAAGTGTGTTTCAGGTTTATCATCACACTAGAAGTACTCTCACTCAAATACAAGGTTCTTGGACTCAAGACAATTCAATTTGGTTGGGCTCAAGTTGCAAATATTGAAGATCAAGTGAAGATAGCCCACCTTGAAGAATAGCCTTGAAGTCTTTTAGCAAGATTGTAAGTTTAGAATGTTAAAGTTTGAATATAGGAAATTTGGCTCTAAGATTTGCACACACACTTGTTTCATGTATTTCCTATGTTTTGAAAAACTTGTTTAAAACATGTACCAAAGCTTTAGTTTATGCCTTAGTTTATATATACATGTACCAAAGCTTTATATCTTGAAAAACTTGTTTAAAACATGTATATAAACTATTTTCTGCATAATACTTAGCTATAGGTATTTTCAAAATGTTTTCACAAAAATTCCCTCTTCAAAACAGCCCAGTTTTCAGCCTCAGGCAACATCGGTCGACCGGCCCGGTCGACCGGCGTTGTGCCTGGACATGCACTGTTTGTGCATGTCCGTCGGTCGACCGGACCGGTCGACCGACAGAGAGCCTTCTGCTCTCGGGAAATTTCGGTCGACCGGACCGGTCGACCGGAAGAAGGAAACTGTGTTTCCTCCTTTTTGGTCGGTCGGCCGGACCGGTCGACCGGGAGCCAACGGCTATATCCAGCTAGGCTGGCGGTCGACCGGACCGGTCGACCGCCAAGCCTGCAACACAGCAACGGCTCTTTCCTCTTTGGGATTTTCTGAAAAACTGTTTCTTTTTCTGTTTTAGCAGATTTTTGGAGAGTGGTTGGGGAGCTTTTGCAGGTTGAATTAGGTGAAAGAAATTGTTTTTAACCTATTTTCTAACCCTATAAATAGAGGAGAAGTCTCTCTTGCTCACTTACTTAGAAAAATCCTCAAGTTTTGTTGTTTTCAAAAGAGAAAAGAAAAATTGTTTTAAGCCTTCAATTCCTACTCTTTCAAGATTGTTTTTCAGTTGTGTTTGATTCTCTATATCACTCTACAACTGAAGTTTTCTCACCACACTTCATAGAGCCAAAAATTCTATACTCATTCTATAGTGAAGTTGTAATTGAAGTGAGAGTGTTTGTAAAAGAAATTGAGAAAAGTGTAGTGATCAAGTTGTGATCACTTTGTTCTTGTAATTCCTTCTTGTGGAGCAACCTCTTCGGTAGAGGTCCTTTGTACTCGGTGGAGCTCGGTGCTCGGTCTTCGGTAGACCCAATTGTAAAGGCATCCTCGGTGGATAGTGGAAACCCTTCACGGAGGTGAAGGCGGGGACTAGAGCAAGTGTGCTCGAACCTCGAAACAAATCATCTTGTTTGCGATTGCCTTTGCGTTCTTCTTGCTTTTAATTTCTATTGCTTTATATTGCCTTGAATTAATTGCTTGAGAACTAACCCTCTACTTGTGGAATCTTGTGTTGTTTACCTTACTTGCTATACTTGTTGTTTTACATTGTGAGCATTTCATCTTCATCATCATACTTGGCATTGATCGATCACACCTCAATACAACACGGTTGCATTACGCACCTCTAACCCATTTAAGGGGAATTGGGAGGAAGGAGTTCAGAACCTCGCAAGGGGTATTCGGCTCTTAGTCGTGTTTTGAGAGATCGTTGCATCACTCATTTAATTAAAGTTTAAAAAGATCACTAGATTAGCATTCACACCTATTCACCCCCCTCTAGGTGTTTTTCACTTCACTTATCACTTCTAGATTTCTTTTTTTTTTTATTTTCATTCTATTTACAAAGAAGAACTTGTTAACAACCGACGTGAATTAAAACCGTTAATGCTTCTTTCGCCTCTCGTCCTTATGGATTCGACCCAATGAGCCAATGTTATAACAGAAGTATCGAGGGAACATAAGCACATATACGTTTTCATTGATTTCATAAACACACATTTTTAAATGCTGGTTCCTCCCCGATCAAATTTTTGGAGCCGTTGCGGGGATGGGAATGGTTTAAACTCACGTTTTTGTTAACATTTTCTTCTCTGTTTTGGTATGCAGGTCAAAGTTTGCAGGAACTTAATATTACAGAACAACCATTAGCACTACAGGACCCTGCTCTTGAAAGCAGGGACCCAGCTTCTAAAGAAAAGCCGTGCAAACGCGACTTTTACCACAAAAACGCGACTATTTTGTGATAATTATATATCTTATTGTGCTAGGCTTGTTCATTGTAATAGCTAGTTGATTTGTACTATTACTTTTTTGCTTTGATTGCCTACATACTGCAATAATTAAAGAACTAAAATACGATATTTGGACGCTTTTAAAATAGTTTAGACATTTGCATTTAGGCACGTGTCAATTCAATTCCAATATATTGTATTTTGTTCTGTTCTTGTGATCTGGATTGAGGTGTACATATGGCATTGCATATAGCATAGGATAAATATGTGGGTGATTTATCGCTTTGTGTTATACTCTTGTCTATATTGCACATTTGCACGAATTGGACTTAAGGGCAAAACCCATACAAGATAAGGTGGGGATTTCATCACCCTTTCTTAGCCCAGAAACCACCTTCCCACTCACACAACCTAAGCCCTAATAAAAATTGATAGACGTTGGCCCCTAGGGATATCTCAGACTCATTAAGAGATTGACCGAGGGTGAAACTTTTTCTGAATCTTACTCTTGTGAAATCGGTATCTAAAGCTGGGGAGGTTACGCCTCGAAGATACCGTGATTTGGCATAATTAAGGCCCGTTGCTTACGCGCGGATACCTCCCACCGTATTTTACCCCTACCTGGACGATTAGCTTGTGGTCGGATTCATACAACTACCTCTCCCGGGCAATCAACCAGTTAGGAGTCGTTTAGGTCTAGGTCAACCTTGGTATAGGCTTGGTTTTGATTTTTTCTTTCTTTCGTTTGTTTGTTTGGCTTTTCTTTTTTGTTTGTGATTGTTTGTGAAATGGAATTCAACAATAACAATTTTTTCAATCCTAATATGAATCCATATTTCACACCAACTCCATTTGTTTCGGATAATTATAACCCATTTTTTTACAATATGAACCAACCAAATACACCGGGTTGGACTTATCCAAATCAATACAACCCATACCCCCAAATCTTATGACTATAATTTCAAAAATAATTTTAACTCTTCACAGAGTCAATGTGGATTCAACTCCCCCGAGTCAAATTTTCCACCACCTTGTTCACAATTTTTACAATTTTCACAGTCTTCATTCTCCAATTTTGCTTCCTATACTCCTTTTTTTGACCTCCCATTGAAGAAAAATCTGAGTTCGAAAAAAATATAGAAGCCATACAAGCCATGCTTGAGTCCCAACAAAATAAGCTCAATTCACCAATTCCACAATATTTTCATGATTCATCCTCAGTTTCACCTATTTGACATGACAACCATCTACCCTGAAAACGAGTATGGAGTGCTTTCGTGTGTCTGAGCTTCATCTCAAAATATGTTGGACTCATAATTTTCACTATCTTTCTAAAACCAAGATTCTTATACTCCATTTCTGGACTATTCACTTGAAGAAAAATCACATCTAGAAAAAGTATAGAAGTCTTGCAGGAGTCCGCACAATAATTTCGAAAATCTTCTTCTCAGTCTATTGATAGGTTGGAAACACAATTGAGTCAATTGGTCAACATTTATAGGAATGAGAAAACTCTCTCTTATCAACCTTTGACCAATCTAAATATCTCTAACTCTATTTGGAAACCAAGATTCTTACACTCCCATTCTAGAGCATCCACTTAAAGAAACATCACATCTTGAAAAGCGTATAGAAATCTTGCAAGAGTCCGCACTACAATTTCAAAAATCTTCTGCCCAGTCTATCAATGGTCGGAAACACAATTAAGTCAATTGGTTAGTATTTATAGGAATGAGGAAACTCTATCTTATCAACCTTTGACCAATTCAGATACCCCTAACTCTATTGATCTGACCCAGGACTCTTGTCATTTTGGAAACCAAGATTCAATTTCAGCACACCCATCTGAACTTGACCAAACTTCAAATGTTGAAAATTCCATTGACATTTTGGTAAGTTATCCTTTTCCTGAGATTGAACTTGAGCATGAATATGATGCTGAACCTCAACTTGGTAATTCAATTTCACATTCTGATTCCATAATGACTGAGGTGTTTTTACCTGATTTTAGGCTTTTTCTCGAGTCAGTATTGGATCCAATGCCAGTCCATCGTGAAATTGAATCACCAATCTTTTATGATCAATAAATTGAACTTGACCAATTTCATTCTTTTGAAAGTCCCATTGACAAATTGGCAAATTCTCATTTTTATGAAATTGAACTCAGTAAGGAATGTGACTTTGATCCTCAAATTTATGATCCAATTCAAATTCCTGAATTAATATTGACTCCTGTTTTGTTACCCAACTTGAGCAACATTTTAGAGTCAGCTTTGGTTCCCATACCTGTTATTCTTGAACTTGAATCACCTATCTTAGAAAGTCACATTTCATTGTGGGGAATGAATGTGGATTTGAATTTCAACTTATTGATTTGGACCCACTTCTTGAACCAATTTTGACTCCTGAACCTTTACTTGAATTAAGTCAAATTCCTGAGTTAGTATTAGTTCCTGTACTTCCTGAGTTCAAATCAATCATTCCATCTTTTCAAACTCCATTTTGGGACAAAGGTGTTGATAAAATTTACTCTGAAATTATTTTAAAAATTTGAAAATTAGATCAGGTGAAGTTCTTAATAAAAATTATAAACGCATACATCATTCTAGTGGGTTGTATTATAGAGGTTTCTGGTGGGTTCCTCAAAACTCCACGAAAATTAGATTGGGCTGCATTTCGTGGACCAATCAGATCGCCACCGGAACCACCACCTTGAGGTGATTTTTTCTTCCCTCTCTATTTGTTTCATGCAACATACATTCACGATGCATTGAGGACAATGCATGAGATAAGTGTGGGGGAGGGTTTACTAACGTAGAGATTTTAGATTTTCTTTCCTTTACACTTCTTTTAGGATACTTTTAGAAATCTTCCCTTTTGT
This sequence comes from Agave tequilana, assembly GCA_038442645.1. Taxonomy (NCBI): domain Eukaryota; kingdom Viridiplantae; phylum Streptophyta; class Magnoliopsida; order Asparagales; family Asparagaceae; genus Agave; species Agave tequilana. The sequence goes on from JAVJIF010024646.1 coordinate 30,683, forward strand.
ATAGGATTTTCTCTTTCCTTAAAAACTTTTTGAAATAAGAGACAATATTTTGATCTGTTTTTTAAGAAAATTAAGATGATTTTAGAAATTAAGAAAGCCTTAATTATGACATCTTAATCTTAGTTGAAATAATGGATCTTGTTTAAAATTATAGATTAAGTATAAAAGATTGGGGAGATAATTTTATCTTGAATTTTTTGCCTTAAATAGTTTGCACTTCACACAAACACAATTTTTGGGATGGAAACAAAGACCTACAATGTCATAAAAATAAAAAATATATACATGGTATAAATGAATAAAAAAATCACTTATTAAGCTGGATAATTATGCCTCAAGAAGCATGATTATTCACGCCTAACGGTAGTCAAAAGAAACAAATAATTCCCCTAGTTTTGTGGCCTTGTTTACTCGAGTCCTTAAACCCGAGGGATATTTTCTCATCTGGTGCCCTAAGACCGTCTGGTCTGAGAGTCATCGGTAAAAGGCTCGCTACATGGGTAAATTAGAAAGCCTAATGAAGCTAAGGGAAGAAAAAAAAGAAAAAAAAAGAAAAATATATATAAATAAATAGCTTGATGGTTAGAGTTGAAATCCCAGAATTTTCACTATCACAAAGTGCATATTATCTAGGTTTTATAAGGATAAATATTCAATCCAATTTTGAATTCTTACCTTAATTGAAGATAAGATCTTGCATATGACTAAGTTTAAGGGAGAATAATTTTTGGTGGACTTATGATCTTAGATCGCTTATATTTTTCCAAAAATATTTCAAAAACTTGTCTCTCTTTCTAAATGTATTTTCAAAATACTAACATTTATCTTGTTTCTTTATGGATTTTGTGGGTGCAATCCGCTGAAAACCCTCAGGAGACAAAACTCCTCCTCTAGGAAAAACCTAGAGGTTTAACAGCTTATTGCACACGCTCAGTGCAATCGCGTCACCTACGAAAGTAGTGTAATAATATTTGTAGTATAGTTTTTCTTTTCTTATTTTGCTCGAGACGAGCAACAAGATAAGTGTGGAGGTGTGATTACTCTACAATTCTGCATTATTATATCACATTTTCCTACTGATTTATGAACAAAATATCATTTCTAATTGTGTTTTTGTTTACTTTGCAGATAAATCAAGAGTTTAGGGGCAAAGGAGTAATAAGAGCTTAATTAAACCCATTTTCGGGTAATTAAATCCGGATTTCTTCGAGGTCAGCAAAGGAGCTTCTAGAAGATGCATTGAACCTAGACTCTTGCGCACGTCAGACGAATATCCGGGCAAAACTATCCAAATCCGGATATACCAGGAAGGTCCTCGAAGCCAGGAGAAGGTCCTCGCTAAAACCAGGGAGCTAAGTCCCAGGTTTTGCCATGGAAAATGTCGCGTTTCTGCAGCAAGGTGGTGGGGCCACGCGTCGATCTTCGACGCGTGGCCTCCTCTCGTCTTTTAGAATCCCCTTTTGCCTATAAAAATCCCTGTAGAGGCCTGAAATGCAACCCGATGGAGAATTAGGCGAGGTTTTCTCTCTTCTAATTGTACATTAGGATTTTCTTCTTCTTTTATTTTGTATTTTCATTTCCGTTTTAGATCTTATAGTAGGGCAGAGAGATTCAGAGAGAGATATAGAGATATTGATGTAATAGATGGTGACAATCTATGTAAAGGTGACCCTTTTCTTTTCTATTGTAATCTTCTCCATCTTCTACATGATGCTTAGTTAGATTTTCTCTCATAGTGACTAACTACTAACCACTAACTAGCTAACCACTTACTTGATAATCCACATGAATCTAATAGCCTCCACAAGGCCTTGCTCTTGCAAGAGCCATTGATGGCTCATGATGATGGGTTCTAACATCTAACTTTGTAACCAAGCTATCTCTCTTATTTCATGCTTACTTCTAATGGTTTTGATGATCTAATGTTTGTATTAGCTTGCTCTTGATGCAAGTTTGATTGTAGAAGAACAGTCTTATGTGCCATGCTTTGTATCGTCTCTTGAAGCCAAGGATTAGTGATGGCCAAGGATCCATGTGAGGCAACTATCACTAAGAAGTTATCATGGTTAGTGGAGCAATTGGTAGTTAGCAGCCATGAGTTTTCTTTTACTTTGTTTTAAAAATCAATTTCAAAACTATTCATTTTTCTTTTCATCGTTGTTTTCACCATCTTCTTTGTTCAAATTTGATTTAATTTCTTTACTACAAGCTTCATCTTCTTTTCTGTTTTGTTTTCCAAACCACTTCTCTTTCGTTTTCTCATCACGAATTTCATCGCCTTCTTCACCTATCACTTCTAGATTTCTTTTCTTTTATTTTCTTTTTCATTCTTTTTACAAAGAAGAACTTGTTAACAACTGACGTGAATAAAAACTGTTAATGCTTCTATCGCCTCCTGTCCCTGTGGATTCGACCCGTTGAGCCCATGCTATAACAGAAGTATCGAGGGAACATTAGCACATATATAATTTCATTGATTTCATAAACACACATTTTTAATTGCTGGTTCCTCCCCGATCAATGGCCTTGTTCACTTGAGTACTTGGTACGAGGGATGATTCACATCTAGTGCTATGACCGTCTAGTCTGGGAGTCATTGGTTCAAGACTTGTTACATGAGTGGACTAGAAAACCTAATGAAACTTATATATATATATCTATAAAGTATCATAAGTCCAAGTTAACATCCCCCATACATATAAGTGTATACTTTTTAGGTTTAATAAAAGATCAAATAATCAATCTAATTCTGATCCCTTAACCCTAATTGATAACAATCCCTTTCATGGAGACTTGAATTAAGAATGAATTGTTAAAGGTTAACCTAAAACCATTGATCACTTAATTTTTGCAAGAATGATCATAAACTTTTCTCTTTTTCAAAAAGAATTTTCAAAACTCTAACATTTATTTTTTTTTTGGGATTTTGTGGGTGTAATCTGCTGAAAACCCTCAGGAGATAACACTCCTCCTCTAGAGGAAATTTAGAGGTTTAATGGCTTGTTACACACGCTCAGTGCAATCGCGTCACCTACGAAAGTGGTGTAAAAACATCTCTAGTATAGATTTTCTTCTTTTCTTATTTTGCTCGGGGACGAGCAAAACTTAGGTAAGGGGGTGTGATTAGTATTCATTTTGCATTTTTTACATCACATTTTTTCATTTATTTGTTAATAAAATGCTGGTTTTCAATGAATTTTCTCTTAAAATTTAGGTCCACGTTTTAATGGAGAAGAAGGCCCAAAATTCTAATTTAATTGAGATTTAATGAAGATTATTTGAAGCCCAATCCATGAAGCCTAGTTCTTAATGAACCAAAGAATATTCGGGGAGAATAAGAAGCTTCTAAAGGACACCTAGACAGAGCCAAATTGTCAGAGCAGACGCTCGCATAACGGCCGAGATTCTGCTATGGAAACGCGGCTTTGGTCGCGTTTACAAGACAAACTCTGGTCGTCGATGCATCACTTTCTTCTACAGCTGCGATTGATTGGTGTTGGCCCAAAGGCCCATCACTCTAGTTTTGATGATGATTAACTCATGTAGTTATAATACTAATGATCTTATGTTTAATCAGTCTCAGATTTGTGATCAAGATCTTAGTAGGTGTGTAGCTTCAACAAAGGATTTAAAGTCAAGTTTTGGAGCTAACACGGTTTGATTCAAGAGCCTATGCATCAAGACCACATCAAGTACTCAAGAAGAGTCTAGCTCTTTGGATCAAGTTTGGACCAAGTCAAGAAGATGTGAAGACTTCAAGTGAAGACCTTCAAGATCAAGACTTGAGTCTAGGTTTGTTTTGTTAAGATTTTATTTTTAGATAAAATGTAAAGGATAGAATAGTTGGTGGATTGCTCAAGTATACCATTTACACACACACTCTTGATTTAGATGAGTTTTCATAAAAGAATTTTCATTTTGGAAAAATACCGGTTTGATTTTTAGAGTTTATTATATACTTGTGTTTTTAACCAAAACCGTTTTAGTGCTTATTGTAAAAAACATAGATATTTCATTATTTATGTGTAGTGGATCATATCCATACACACCATGCTTTAAAAGTGTTTAAAATATCTTGTTTTTTGTATTTGGAGAAGTTTTGGAAAACCAATTTGAAAAAATACAGTTTTTGTTTTGAGCCAAAATTTTTAAGTTACAAAAATAGTTCAAAATATTTGTAACATGTCTTGATTCTACTCAAACATGTTTATATATCAAAGTATAATACTGAAACTATTTTTGTAGAATTTTAGAGATTTTATGGGATTTTATTTAAGCTAAAAAGACAACTTTTAAATCCCTAAAAAAGGATTTGTCTGGCTTCTGACGGTCGACCGAGCTCGGAGTCGGTTGATCGGGTCGGTCGACCGACGTGCACAGAACGTGCACGACAGTCTGGCTGGAGGGCCGGTCGACCGACCCGGTTGACCGCCAGAGAGCTTCTGCTCTCTAGAAAGCCCCGGTCGACCTGGCCGGTCGACCGGCAGAGAGCTCTGCTCTCTGTTCCAGGTCGCGGTCGACCGGGCCGGTCCGGTCGACCGAGGCCCAACGGTCAGATTTTTGACCGTTGGCGGTCGACCGGGCCGGTCGACCGACAGCCGTCTGGGCTGTAAATTTGCCCTAACGGCTAGTTTTTGATGGCCTATTTAAAGGGGCTATCATGGGCTATTTTAAACAAGATTTGAGAGGAGTTTTTGGGCTAGTCTTGCATACCTATTTCAGTGATTATATCCACAAGTTTTAGAGCTATATTTCCAAATCAAAAGAGGGTTTATCAAGAGTGTTTTGAAAAGTGATTTCTTGTGTTTTCCTCCACAAATTCCATCCTTGTTTTTTCTCACAAACACTTTAGCTATCCATTGATATATTCATCCTATAGGAGTGTTATTGTGAGATTGTTTTTAGGTGATCAAAGTGTTGTGATCACCAAAGACTTCATCTTGTGCTTTGAGGAGGCGGACGTGTGTGTTCGCGTTATTTCGGGTTCTAGTGTGAACTCGGTGTTTGAGGTGCAGCCTCGGCGAGCTAGTGGGCTTACGGTGTGTTCTTGCGGGAACGAGTAAAGGGACTAGAGAGTCCAAGGAGTTCAAGTGTGAACTCTCCTTGTAGGCGTTGCGGCACCGAGTGATCCGGTGGGATCGGTTTTTAGTGGAAATCCTTCATAGTGTTGAAGGCGGGGACGTAGAGCAAGTGTGCTCGAACCTCGAAACAAATCTCTCGTGTTTGCGATTGCTCTCTCTAACTCTCACTTGTCTTTATATCTTGCATGCTCATATTGTCGTTATCTTTATATGCTTGATATATTGTGTGCTTAATTGTTATATGCTTGGGGATTGTTTGCTAACACTTGTATTCAACCAAGAGAGCCAACGCGGCACCTCAACTCTTATTTAGAGGAATCTTGAGGAGTTAGTCCAGAGCCTTTCACGGGGAATCCGGCTACACTCTTGTGTTATACTTGGTGTTTAGTTTAAGAAGTTTTTTTTAGCATTAATAAGTTTCAATTCCGCATTTATTGACCATTAGATTAGCTCATCACCTATTCACCCCCTCTAGGTGATTGCAATTGGTATCAGAGCCAAGTGCTCTTAATTTGGGTTTAACAACCTAGAGTTAAAGATCCTCATTTATAGCTAATCACAATATTTGTTTACACACACCATGGATTTCATGTCACCTCCCACCTTTGACATTCTTAACACCAAACTTAGAAGGTTAAGATGTCTTTGTACCTCAAAGCCTTAGGGATTCATGTTTATTTTGCCACTATTAAAGATTCTTATTGTTTAAATGGCAAAAATATTGAGGCTAATGCAAAAGCCCTACATGCTTTAAGATCTACCCTAAATGATGATTATTTATCTAGGGTTGCTAATATTGATTCGGCTTTTGTAGTTTGGAATACCATACTCTTCCTTGGCGAAAAAGAACAATATTATGCAGGGAGCAACTCGGATGTTGGAAGTGACTCTTTCAACGTATGCTACATGGTCCAAGGGGATAACTCCCTTGAGGTAAACATTGAATCCGAGCTAGATGAAGATGTTGATATGTCATATGATGAGCTTACATCTTTTTGTCAACAATTACTTGAAAAATATGACATGATTAAAAAGGATAACAAGAATTTGAAAAAGAAATTTGATTGCATGTTAAAAGAAAATGATTCTTTTAAAAATAAAATTGCATGCATTGAAAAAGAAAATGAAAGTTTGAAAAATGAAAATGTTTCCTTGCTTTCTAAATGAATGGTCTTTGTGAAGGAAACAATACTTTGAAAAATAAGATTGTTTTGGTGGAAAAACAAAAAGAGATTGCTTTAAATGAAACACTTCTTTGAAAAGAAAAATTGTTGAAAAAAAAAGAAAATGTTTAAAAAGAAAAAGAATAATGATTCTAAATCTCACCATACTTTACATGCCACTATTAATCAAAATGAGATTAAATTTTTGAAAAATAAAATGATTGTTTGTGCTCAACTTTGAGCAAATGTGCATTTAATCATAAGAGATTGGAGTCCTTGTTTTCAAAGAAACAAGCTCCACATGTTCATGCACATCATCCTCAACATGCATATGCACACTTTGCACGCCACGATTACACTCATACACATATGCATCCTAGAGTGTACAAGTGTACACATTGTGGCCGCAAAGGCTATTTAGCAAGATTTTGTTATGATAGAATAAATTCTTCAAATTTTGCTAATAATAAGAATGTTTGGGTTTCTTACAATGCTAACCCTCATGGACCCAAAAGAAAATGGGTACCAAAATCCCCACCTTGTGTATTTGATGTAGGTGCGGGCTCTCACAAAACGTGAGAGAGTTGGTACCTTGATGGTGGATGCACATGGACTTGATGGACACACATTTGATGCACCGCTATCAAGGAGGTTTGGTGGGACAACCACCATGTTTTGGAGATTTGGAGTATAGTTCTTTGTTTTGGTAACTATCTCTAAACTCCTAATTTAGTTTATATGCTTTTTACTTATATCACATTTTTAGCATGTTCATGTTTTATTTGTTTTGTGCTTCATGAGGTATATAACTTGTTTAAATGTAGTCTTTGTCAAAACTTGTGTATATACGTGTAAAAATAGTGAGCAACATTTGATTCATATATGTGTGCACTTCATTGTTCATTTGTACTCACTATATGCACATGTATAGCCTAGTTTTGATGATTTCCTCATTTACACTTGTTTTGAGAATTTTCATGTTTTTACTTCATGTATATGTATTTTGTATTCAAATCTAATAAATATACATGTATGTTTCTTGAGTCTCTTTCCTTCATGCAAATTATATCATAGACTCTTTTTATGTTTGGGATATGTATGCATATTGTTAGTTTTGGATAAATCATACATATACCTAGAAGTTATGTTTAATTGAAAAATGAATTTTCATTTTTTGTTTGATAAAATGATATTTGTTTCAAGCTTTACTGACTATCTTCATGGAAATTGCTAATTACATGATTCTTGTACACTCACACTTACTTTATTTATTCATGACTATGTTTCATGATCATTTTGAGCTTTATGGACCTTGAGTGTCGAATTTTGTGTATTTAGTATGTTTCATGATACATATGATTTGATTTCATGTTTTGAAGGATCTTTAACTAGTTTTTTCAAAAATTACTTTTAACTCGTTATTTATTTTTCATTTGGTAGTGTTTTCACTATAAAAATATTTTTCAAACTCTATTGTTGAAAACCCCTACCAACCTCTTTCAAGGGAGGACAGATGGGCGAGTATGCCTTGTAAGCCTTATTGAAAATCTTTTATCTTGTGCATAAAAAGGGTGGTAATTATGAGTTATATACTTGATTTACATTGTTATTTTCAATTGGTATCTCAATTGATATTTATTTTGTATATACTCATATTTTGTTTTCTATATATGTATGCTTCATTTCAAATAATATCAATTTCTATTTGTATTCTCTTTTCATACATATATATATGATTTGTTTGTACTTGATTTTCAAGATATTTACATGTTTAAAGCACAAAGTATGTTTATGCTAAGCTTAATTCAAATCTTAATTTTCAATTAATTTCTCAATTGGTACTTTTTATATAAGCTTATGCATTATCTTCAATTGGTATTTTTTTTACAATTGGTATTTTTTTATTGATATCAAAATGTACAATATATTTCAATTAGTATCTATTGAACTATTTATTTCAATTGGTATCCATGAAAATTTAAATTGGTATCAAAATATAGTTCCAATTGGTATCTCAAATTTTGTTTATTTACAAAGGTATCTCAAAATGTGTTTTATTACCTTGAGTAAATTTAAAATTTGTTTTAAGTAATTATTAAAAATTTGACTTAAAAATGTTTTGATATATATTGCCTATATGCAAGGGGAGCTTAACATCTCTTCTACATATAGATTCATGTTGAGTGTATCTTATATTGAGGAGCTTGACAATTCTTCTTTATGCGGTACACGTGTGTAGGGGGAGCTTCACATCTCCTCTTATGCATTGCATATTATGCCTTATGTGAGTTAGGGCTTGTCATCCCTTCTTCATGTAATGCATGTATGTAGGGAAGTTAACTTAGCGTCTTCCTCTTCATGAATGTAAATCGCATATATCTTTTATTGATTGATTTGAGTTCACCCCTTTGTTGATTTTTTTGTTTCTGACAAAGAGGGGAGAACATTATTTTGTGTTTACTTTAACCCCTTTGTTGATGATTGACAAAAAGGGGAGAAGTATTTTAGTATATATGCATGTTTTCCTTGCTTTATACATAAAGGGGGAGAAGAATCTTTGTTTATGCATATTGTTTTGTTTTGCAAAAAGGAGAAAAGTATTTGATGAGTTTTATTCTTGATTAGCATGTTTATCTCCTTATATTTGCATATATGTTTGTTTAGATTCATGTGCTTCATTGCCATATATTATTGTTTATTGTGATGCATGAGTTAAGGGGGAGCTTCTTTGAAGCTTTACTTTTATCCATGCATATATAACTCCATGAGTTTGTCATCATCAAAAAGGGGGAGATTGTTGGCCCAAAGGCCCATCACTCTAGTTTTGATGATGATTAACTCATGTAGTTATAGTACTGATGATCTTGTGTTTAAGTAGTCTCAGATTTGTGATCAAAATCTTAGTAGGTTTGTAGCTTCAACAAAGGATTTAAAGTCAAGTTTTGGAGCTAACATGGTTTGATTCAAGAGCCTATGCATCAAGACCACATCAAGTACTCAATAGGAGTCTAGCTCTTTGGATCAAGTTTGGACCAAGTCAAGAAGATGTGAAGACTTCAAGTGAAGACCTTTAAGATCAAGACTTGAGTCTAGGTTTGTTTTGTTAAGATTTTATTTTTGGATAAAATGTAAAGAATCGAATAGTTGGTGGATTGCTCAAGTATACCATATACACACACACTCTTGATTTAGATGAGTTTTCATAAAAGAATTTTTATTTTGGCAAAATACCGGTTTGATTTTTAGAGTTTATTATATACATGTGTTTTTAACCAAAACCGTTTTAGTGCTTATTGTCAAAAACATAGATATTTCATCATTTATGTGTAGTGGATCATATCCATACACACCATGCTTTAAAAGTGTTTAAAATATCTTATTTTTTATATTTGGAGAAGTTTTGGAAAAACCAATTTGGAAAAATACAGTTTTTGTTTTGAGCCAAAATTTCTAAGTTACAAAAATAATTCAAAATGTTTGTAACATGTCTTGATTCTACTCAAACATGTATGTATATCAAAGTATAATACTGAAACTATTTTTGTAGAATTTTATAGATTTTATGGGATTTTATTTAAGCTAAAAAGACAACTTTTAAATCCCTAAAAAGGTTCTGTCTGGCTTCTGCCGGTCGACCGGACCGGTCGACCGAGCTAGGAGTCGGTCGACCGAGTCGGTCGACTGACGTGCACAGAACGTGCACGCTAGTCTGGCTGGAGGGCCGGTCGACCGACCCGATCGACTGCCAGAGAGCTTCTACTCTCTGGAAAGCCCCGGTCGTCCTGGCCGGTCGACCAGCAGAGAGCTCTGCTCTCTGTTCCAGGCCGCGGTCGACAGGGCCGTTCGACCGAGGCTCCAACGGTCAGATTTCTGACCGTTGGCGGTCGACCGGGCCGGTCGACCGACAGCCGTCTGGGCTGTAAATTTGTCCTAACGGCTAATTTTTGATGGCCTATTTAAAGGGGCCATCATGGGCTGTTTTAAACAAGATTTGAGAAGAGTTTTTGGGCTAATCTTGCATACCTATTTCAGTGGTTATATCCACAAGTTTTAGAGCTATATTTCGAATCAAAAGAGGGTTTATCAAGAGTGTTTTGAAAAGTGATTTCTTGTGTTTTCCTCCACAAATTCCATCCTTATTTTTTCTCACAAACATTTGAGCTATCCATTGATATATTCATCCTATAGGAGTGTTATTGTGAGATTGTTTTTAGGTGATCAAAGTGTTGTGATCACAAAAGACTTCATCTTGTGCTTTGAGGAGGCGGACGTGTGTGTTCGCGTTGCTTCGGGTTCTAGTGTGAACTCGGTGTTTGAGGTGCGGCCTCGGCGAGCTAGTGGGCTTGCGGTGTGTTCTTGCGGGAACGAGTAAAGGGACTAGAGAGTCCAAGGAGTTCAAGTGTGAACTCGCCTTGTAGGTGTTGCATTACCGAGTGATCCGGTGGGATCGATTTTTAGTGGAAATCCTTCATAGTGTTGAAGGCGGGGACGTAGAGCAAGTGTGCTCGAACCTCGAAACAAATCTCTCTTGTTTGCGATTGCTCTCTCTATCTCTTACTTGTCTTTATATCTTGCATGCTCATTTGTCGTTATCTTTATATGCTTGATTTATTGTGTGCTTAATTGTTATATGCTTGGGGATTGTTTGCTAACACTTGTATTCAACCAAGAGAGCCAACGCGGCACCTCAACTCTTATTTAGAGGAATCTTGAGGAGTTAGTCCAGAGCCCTTCACGGGGAATCTGGCTACACTCTTGTGTTATACTTGGTGTTTAGTTTAAGAAGTTTTTATAGCATTAATAAGTTTCAATTCCGCGTTTATTGACCATTAGATTAGCTCATCACCTATTCACCCTCCTCTAGGTGATTACAATTGGACCTGGGGTTTTGAGGCTATAAATATCCCTCTGGTTTTGCGAGAGGGGGAGTTACAAAATTAGAGAAGAATTTTAGGAATTTCTTTAGGATTTTCTTTAGAACTCTTGTGTAATTTTCTTTTCTCCTTATTATTCCAGAAAATAAAGAGAGTGAGGAATCTATAGTTGACCTATGGCAATCAATACAAGCTCCTTCTTTTTCTCATCTAATATTCTTATTGTTTTTACAAGCATTCTTCTTTCCTTGTAAATAGTGTAATGATGCTTATTTTCTTGCATTTCAATTCTATGTCTAGCTAACTTCTCCATTGGCAAGGCTAACTAACTACTAACCCACTAACCTCTAACTATTTGATTGACAACCCACATGAATCAATAAGTCTCACAATATGCCTTGTGCAAGCCAGAGCTATGGATAGCTAACGATGAAGGGTTTTAACTCTAACACACTAACATGCAAGCTAATTCTCATATTTCATGCTTAACTACATGTTATAGATGATCTATTGATATGCTAACTTTGCTTTATTTGGTGAAGTTAGAGAATACCTATTCATCTTTGTCGATACCGATCGTGCACTTGTAGTTCACCCTATTCTCCCCTTAAAATGGATCTTGATAGGGTGACCTTCAAATTTTTTCCGTGTAACACAAGATGATGGGGGAAGTACTTTCATTCGTTATCCACATGACAAGTTCTTATAGCACAGGAGTGGTGAAGGCCAAGGATCCATTGTGAAACTCTATCATCAAGAAAGTTAGTGGTTAGTGGGATCCATTAGTAGGAGGTTAGCCATACATTTTTACCATCTCAAAAAAAAAAATATCACTTTTCCCTTTTTTAAACTTTGCTTTCTAAGTTCTTTTCTTCAAAACCACTTTTGAAAACTTGTTCTCTTTTTCAAATTTTCTTAAAGCAACACTCCTTTCAATTTTGAAGTTTTTTCCAAACATTTTCTTTTCTTTTCTTTCACAACTTGTTTTCTACTTCTTCGTGTCAACTTCTTTAGCATTTCATTTTCACTTTACATTTCCACAAACCAATCTTTTGCTTTGTTTTCACCTACCATCAACAAATTCTTCTCTTCTACTTAATATTCTTTTTTAAACAAAGAAGGAACTTTAAGTAAAGCAAGAAGACCGAACACAAAGCTTCCATCACTCCCCCTCCTTGCGGACATGACTCGTTTAGCTTCTTAGCTATAACGGTAGTCTCGAGGGAACAGTAGCACCTTTTTAAGAACATAATTCACTTTCAATCTTAACCATTTTAGTGCACTATTTTCATCTCGAACACCAAGAAATGGCTATACAGTTTAGCAGAAAATTCTATCACATCGTAAGATGCTTTTGTCAAAGCCTTCTTAAAAAGTTCTACCCTATCTGTAAGACCGCTCTTATGAGGAAAAACATAATGCAGTGCAAGCAAGAACCTAACAAACCATTTTGGAAATATTTTGAACGTTTCAAAGACCTCCTTGTCAATGCCCTCATCATGGCATAGACAAGTGGCGGCTATGCCAAATCCTCTAGGATGGTCTAGATTATCAAAACAGGACTCTCTCAGAAATCATAAGTCAAGGGAGATTCTTGAAAGCAGATGAGAACGGAGGGTGGAAAATATATAAAGACCTAACGAAAAAGACCCTCCAATGGGAACCTACCCTTGAAGATCTAGGAATTTTGATCGGTCGATGATATTGCACATTCATTGTCACATTCTCATACTTATTATATAACAAACTCTACTTTTAATCCTAATATTATGTAATTTATATGCAAGCCCATTGCTAAAGGATGGAAAAGAGAAATGAGCCCAAAAGCCCATCAAAATTCTGATTTAATTCAGAATTAATTCGAAATCAGAAAATCAAGACAGATCATGGCAAATCAGAGAAGTTGAAAACTAGTTAAAATAAATCTTCCCAAATCAATTGGTTAAAGCCATAGATCAAAGGTCGTTTCGTCAAATCCAGGAGTTGAAACGAGAAATCCAGAACTAGATAAGGGGATATCACAAAACGAGGAGTTGTACCCCCTGGGTGTGGCCACCTGGCCACACCCAGGCCGCGTTTTCGTGTCTTTGCTAACGAAGTTGGGGGAGCGTTTGCTCCCCTATCTTCGTACGCTTCTCCCCGTTAGGTTTTTGCCTATAAATACTGGGTTTTTTAGAGCATACAGTGAGTGACCATGCATAGATAGATTCTAGTCCAATTTTTCATTCTTTTTAGTGTAGGTTTTTTATTTTTCTTTTTATGTAATTTTCAGTTTTCATTTATGTAATTCAGAGGAGATCAGAGTTTCATAGGAGACTAAGAGTGAAGCTTGTGTTGAGAGTGACACCGGTGTAAATCGTTCTTCTTTTCTCTTATTGTTACAACATTAATCTATAGTTACATTATTGTGTTCTTCTTTGTTTTTGTTGTATTCTTTTTCTTTTCTACTTCTCTTCTGTTGGTACCAATTGCTATCCAAGTGAGTCTTATAGCATCGAAAGAGCCTTGCCTTGCGAGTGCCACCAATAGCTCATGACGATGGATTTTAGGCTCAATCTGTATCATTTTACACTTGTATCGTCTTGATGATGTAATGTGGAAGAGACGAAAATCAACTCTTATGGGCTATGCGCTGATTGCCTCCACTTCTAGGTAACATCGTTGCCACAGATTCAAGGTAAGTTTTTGGCCAGAGAAGCTAAGTATTTCTTTTAGTTTTCTTTCTTTCAATTCTTTAGTTTAGATCACCACAATCTCCCAACTATTTTATCACTCTTTTTTACTTACTTTGTACAAAGTCATTTTCCATTTTCTCCACCTTCTCAATCTACCACTTTCTAACTTAACTGTAACTTTTATTTTCTTTTCTTTTAAAGAACTTAAAGAAGATCTTTAATCATTCTTTATAGCATAAAAGAGAACTTACCAAAAAGTTTCCATCGCTAGTCCCTTCTTGTGGATGACAACCCGCATGGCCACTTGCTATAGTGGTAGAATTGAGTACTTGCACATTCTATTCTTAAAGTTCTGAAATTCTGTATTTTTTGTGCAGGTAAAACCTCAATCAAATTTTGGCATCGCTGCCGGGGAGGGACGGTAAGTAATTCTCTTTTTATGTTTATATTTTTGGTTAACTTTCATCTTTGTTCTTGGTGTACAGGTTTATCAACAAGGAAATTTTTGGCTACAATGGACATATAAGTGTCCTTAGACTCTGCTCAAGAAAGCAGAGCCTAGTAGCCCTCAGATTTGCTATATTCCAGTGACAAACTGAGAGAACTACTAACTTATATTTTTGCAAGTTAGTTGAATTGCAAAGCTAAAATTCTATAGCTATTTATTTCCTTGTTTGTCTCACTGTATAAATTTTCTAACCTCAATAGTAAAATGATGTTTGTTAAATGGTAAAAACGGTTTAGACTTTGCATTTAGGCACGTGTCTAATTCGTTTACATTTTACATTACTGTTGAAGAGTGCTGGAGCTAAAGGTACGTACGCATAGCATATAGTTTAGGAAACATTCTTGGGTGATATTTGCTTGTGAATGTTACAATTCTATATCTTGTACACGTTGCACTAAATTGATTTAAGGGCTTGTCCTATAAACAAGATAAGGTGGGAAAGTCATTACCCTCTCTTAGCCCACAAACAATCTCCTCACTCACTAACCCAAGCCTAATTAAAACTGAGTAGACGTTGGCCCTCGGGACATCTCAGACTAATATAGGAGATTGACCTAAGGGGGAAGTTGATTTGAATTTGACTCTTATCAAATCGGTGTCTAAGGTTGGGGATTGAAGGGTGAAACCCCGAAGGTTGGTGGTTTTGCATAATTAGGCCCGTTGCTTAGGCACGGATACCTCCCACCGATCTTGCCCCTACCTGGCCGATTAACTTGTGGTCAGATTCGGCAATATACCTCCCGTGGACAGTCTAACCAGTTCGGAGTCGTCGAGATCTACGGTCTACCCTAACTTAGGTTAGAATTTTCACTTAATTTTTGCTTATTTGTTTGTATTTCTTTGTTTGTGTTTGATATTTCTTGTGTGATATGGCTTATAACAACAATTTTTTAATTTTAATGGTAATCCATATTTCACCCCATTTGACTCGGATAATTCCAACCAGATTTTTTACAATAGGAACCAACTAAATACACCGGGTTGGACTTATCCGAATCCATATTACCCATGTCCCTAATCTTATGACCATAATTTCAAAAATAATTTCAACTCTTCACAGAGTCAATGGGGATTCACCTCCCCGACTCTAATTTTCAACCAACTTGTCCTCCTTATCCACCTTGTTCACAATTTTTACAATATTCATTCCCTGATTTTGCTTCCTGTACTCCTTTTCTAGACAAACCCATTGAAGAAAAATTCGAGCTAGAAAAGGGTATAGAAGCCATGCAGGAGGCCGAACAAAAATTTCAGGCCTCGACAATTCTGCAATATTTTCAAGATTCATACTCAGTTTCACCAGTTCAAATTAGAAAACCATCAATCTTGGAAATGAGTATGCGTGAGTCCGAGCAACAATCATAAAATCTGATGGACTCATGATTTTACCATAAATTTCAAAAAAAACTTCATCTTTTCAAGTCCAATCGCAACAAAACGATGAACCAATCGACTACGAAAAGCTGCTTGAAGCCATAACTCAGGCTCAAATCACTCATAATCGTGACATACATATAATGGTCAAAGCTCTCCATTCTCACCCTTTGACCATTCCTGATGTCGCTAACCATTCTATTAGAGCCAAAAAATCATGTTGTTTTGGAAAGCATGATTCCATTTCAGCACACCCATTTGAATTGGCCCAAACTCCAAATTTTGAAAATCACATTGACATTTTGGCAAATTCCCTTTCCTGAAATTGAACTTGAGAATGAATATGATCCTCAACATCAACTTGGTAATTCAATTCTACTTCTCGATTCAATAATGACTCTGATATCTTCACCTGATTTCAATCCTTCTCCAGAGTCCACATTTGATCCTGTGTCTGTCCATCAGAAAATTGAATCACCAATCTTTTATGGTCATCATATTGAACTTGACAATTTCATACTTTTGAAAGTCTTATTGATAATTGGCAAGTTCTCATTTTTACAAAAGTGAACTCAATGAGAATGTGACCTTAAGTCTCAAATTTGTGATCCAGTTTAAATTTCTGAATCAATATTGATTCCTGTTTTGCTACCTGATTTGAGCAATATTTTAGAGTCAGTTTTGATTCCCATACCTGTCATTCTTGAACTTGAATCACCAATCTTAGAAAGTCACATTCCATTGTGGGGAAATGAATGCGGATTTGAGTTTCAACTTCTTAAGTTGGACCCACTTTCTGAACAAATTTTGACCCCTGAATCTTTATTTGACATCAGTCATTTTCCTGAGTCGATTGTAGTTCATGCCCTTCCTGATTCCAGATCAAACATTCCATCTTTTCATACTCCATTTTGGGACAGAGGTGTTGATAATAATAACTCTGAAATTAGTTTGAAAATTTAGAAATTAGATGGGGTAAAATTCTTAATAAATCATTCATATATACATCATTTTAGTGGGTTATATTAGAAAGGTTTCTGGTGGGTTCCTCCAAACTCCACGCAAATTAGATTGGGTCGCATTTAGTGGACCAATCAGACCACCACCGGAACCATCACCTTAAGGTAATTTTTTCCTTCCCTTCCTTCTTTTTCATGCATCTATGCATTAATTCATGCAATGAGGACAATGCATGAGATAGGTGTGGGAGAAGGTTCTAACATAACTTAGGTTTTCTTTTTATTATTAAAAAAATTATTATTAACATTTTCTTTACTTTTAAAAAAAAACTTTTTGAAAATAGAAACATATTTTAACATATTTTTTATAAGAAATTAAGTCAATTTTAAGGAATATAAGAATCATAATTAGGATTTCTTATACTTGGTCAAAATAACTTTATTTGTTTGATTTCTAGGGTTAGAAGAAAATTTGTGAAAGTAATTTAATCTTGATCTTTACCTTGATAATATATGCATGCTTTATACAATTACACACTTAGGGCTCAAAAATAAAGATTCTTATGCCTTATTTAAAAAAAAGAAAAAAAAAAAAATAATATATATATAAATCCTCTGATTAAGCTGGGTGTTTGTGCCTAATAAAGCATAAGTATTCACGCCTAAAGGCGGTTCATATAATAAAATCCTTAGTTTTATGGTCTTGTTCGCTCGAGTCTTAAGTCCTTGGGGTGTCTTCCCACCAGGTGCCCTAAGACTGTTTGTTTAGGAGTCACCGATTAAAGTCTTGTTACATGGGCAGATTAGAAAGCCTAATAGAACTAAGGAATAATACTATCAAAAATAAAAATAAAAAGGTATAAGAGTTAATGTTAAAGAACCCTAGTCAAAACTTCATGGTCACGAAGTGCATATGAATTAGGGTAAAGTAAGGATTAGATGAAAAATACAATTTGACTCCTTACTTTGATTGATGACATGTTTTTCAGTAGAGACTAAGTCTAGGAATGAAAAGTTTGATTTTCTTATAACTTATAGATTACTTAAACTCTTACAATAATACTTCAAATATTTTTCTTTCAAAATGTGTTTTCAAAATTCTAACATTTTTCTCTTCCTTTATGGATTTTGTGGGTGCAATCCACTGAAAACCCTCACGAGACAAAACTCGTCCTTTAGGGAAAACCTAGAGGTTTAACAGCTTGTTGCACATGCTCAGTGCAATCGCATGACCTGCAAAAGTGGTTCAATAATTTTTGGTTTAGTTTTGTTATTTTGCTCGAGAACAAGCAAAAGATAGGTATGGGGGTTTGATCGGTCGTTGATATTGCACATTCATTGTCACATTCTCATACTTATTATATAATAAACTCTGCCTTAATCCTAATTATTGTCTAATTTATATGCAGGCTCATTGCTAAAGGAAAGGAAAGAGAAACGAGCTCAAAAGCCCATCAAAATTCTGATTTAATTCAGAATTAATTTGAAATAAGAAAAATCAGGGCAGATCATGGCAAATCAGAGAAGTTGAAAATTGGTTAAAACAAATCTTCCCAAATCAATTAGTTAAAGCCAGAGATCAAAGGCCATTTCGTCAAATTCAGGAGCTAAAATGAGAAATCTAGAACCAGATAAGGGGATATCACAAAACGAGGAGTTGTACCCCCTTGGGTGTGGCCACCTGGCCACACCAGTTTCCTCGGCCAAAGCTGCGTTTTTGAGGCTTTGTTAGAGGAGTTGGGGAGCATTTGCTCCCCCTATCTTCGTACGGTACTCCCTGTTGGGTTTTGCCTAGCGTACAATGTGCGACCATGCAGAGATAGATTCGAGGCCAGTTTTTCATTCTTTCTAGTGCAGCTTTTTATTTTTATTTGTATGTAATTTTCAGTTTTCATTTATGTAATTCAGAGGAGATCAGAGTTTTATAGGAGAATGAGAGTGAAGCTTGTGCTGAGAGTGACACCAGTGTAAGTCGTTCTTCTTTTCTCTTATTGTTACAACATAGAACCTATAGTTACATTTTTGTGTTCTTCTTTGTTTTTGTTGTATTCTTCTTCTTCTTTTCTACTTCACTTCTTTTGGTACCAATTGCTATCCAAGTGAGTCTTATAGCAATGAAAGAGCCTTGGCTTTGCGAGTGTCACCGATAGCTCATAACGATAGATTTTAGTCTCAATCTATATCATTTAACACTTGTATCGTCTTGATGATGTAATGTGAAACAGACATGAATCTACTCTTATGGGCTATGCGCTGATTGCCTCCACTTCAAGGTAACATCGTCGCCACAGATTCAAAGTAAGTATTTGGCAAGAGGAGGTAAGTATTTCTTTTAGTTTTCTTTCTTTTAATTATTTAGTTTAGATCACCACAATCTCCCAACTATTTTATCATTCTTTTTACTTTCTTTGTACAAAGTCATTTTCCATTTTCTCCACCTTCTCATCTACCACTTTCTTCCTAACTTAACTGTAACTTATATTTTCTTTTCTTTTAAAGAACTCAAAGAAGATCTTTAACCATTCTTTGTTGCATAAAAGAGAACTTATTAAAAAGCTTCCATCGCTAGTCCCTCCTTGTGGATTACAACCCGCATAGCCACTTGTTATAGCGATAGAATTGAGTACTTGCACATTCTATTCTTAAAGTTCTGAATTTCTGTATTTTTTGTGCAGGTAAAACCTCAATCAAATTTCAACTCAATCTTTTCCAACAGAGGTCCCCACTTGATAGATGACTCCATAGTAACTGAGGCTAAATTAGACAACGTTATGCGAAGGCTAGAAGATATCAAGCTTAGGAATCCCGTTTTTGTGAACTAAGTCAGCCCAACATCACCTGTGGGTTGTACTTACTATCAAGTTATGAACCATATGTTCAAAGAGTGTCCCATGTTCATAGCTCATCAAATGTTGCCCGAACACATGAATGCAGCATTCTCAAGGCCTACCAACAATTCATATTCAAGACGGACAATCTCAGTTGGAGAAATCCCCCAAATTTCTCATGGGCCCAAAACACCAAGGATTATCCTAGGCCCAATTTCTCCAAAAATTTCTAATCATCTCATTATCAACCCAATTTTTCCCAATCAAGTTCCACAACCATCCTTCCAAAATCCCACTGCCGATAAGACCGATTTTGAGAAAATTTTGACATCTTTCATGCAGAATACGAGACAAATCATATCAAGATTTGAGGGCCAAATGAGTCAGTTAACCAGTTCTAAAAGTGAAAGGCCAAAAGGGACTTTGCCTAGTCAACCGATAACAAACCATAAAATCTCTAGTCAAGCTCATATGGGTCAGAAGGATACAATGAACCAATGTAATGCAGTTCATATATTGCGGTCAGGAAAACAAGTCGATAATCAAGTGTCAATGTCATCGTACCCAACTCAAACATCCACTCCTAGTTTCACTCTATCCACTTTCGAAGATAAGTCAGCTGAACAAGTGCATAAGCCTACAACCCCCTTTTCGAATAAACTTAGGAGTAATAATAATGCACAAATGGAAAAAAAATACTTGAGATCTTCAATCAAGAGAACATTAACGTACGTCTTCTTGATGCAATCTAATAAGTCCCTAGTTATGCCAAATTCCCTAAGGACATGTGCACCGAAAAGAGAAAGACCAATGTGCTTAAGAAGTTTTTTCTACCCTCTAACATTAGTGAGCTATTGTACAACCAAATCTTGGTCAAGTATAAGGATCCCGGTTGTACCACCATCTCTTACACAATAGATCAGACAGAAATTAATCTAGCACTTCTTGATTTGAGAGCAAGTATCAACTTACTCCCTTTCTTAGTATACCAACAACTTGGGTTGGGCAAACTTAGCCCGACTAAAGTCACAATCCAGTTACTGTACCGGTCAGTCAAAGTCCCAAAAAGAGAAATAAGCGATGTCCTTATCCAAATAGGGGAATTCATCTCTCCAGTAGACTTCATTATTTTGCAGACCCAACCAGTCTCTAATCTTAAGTCACAAACTCCCATCATCTTAGGATGCCCATTCCTAGTAACTGCAAATGCAATTATAAATTGTCGAAACGGATCTATGAGATTGACTTTTGGAGACATGACTAAGAAAGTCAATATTTTCAACTTAGAAAAACACCCCTATGACATGAACGATACACCTTTTGAGGTAAACCTTATTAAGGACTTGACAAGTGAGCATAGTGAGAAGATAAAACTAGAAGCTGAGTGTGATGCCGAGTTGAAATCCGAGGGTTTCAAACTTGATGAGGAAGTCAATTCTACAATTGAGTGGGCATCGAGCCCAAGTTTATTAGATCTGAAGCCAACAAGCTTGACTCACCATCTATCGAGTCATCTCCTTCTCCATAGCTAAAAGCCCTACCCAAACATCTCAGTACGCCTATCTAAGTGAACAAGAGACTCTACAGTCCTTGCGCATCCGACTTGACTGATGGGTAAGAAGAGGACCTTATGATAATCCTTAGAAAACATAGAGAAGCATTGGTTGGATGATAACCGACATCAAGGGATTGAGTCCAGCTATAGTTCAACACCATGTCCATCTAAATGAAGAGGCAAAAACAAAGAGGGACCCACAGCGCGAGTTAACCCTATTATGCAAGAGGTCATTCGAGTTGTAATAGTCAAACTCTTAGATAATGGGATAATTTATCCCATTTCTGTAGTCAATGGGTTAACCCAGTTCATGCGGTCTCTAAGAATCAGGTTTTACAGTGTAGAGAATGAAACCAAGAGTTAGTACAAATACGACTCCCGACAAAGCTTCGAGTTTTGCATTGACTATCGAAAATTAAATGTTGCCACTCGCAAAGACCATTTCCCTCTTTCATTTATCGATCAAATGCTTGAACGACTAGCTGGCCACGAGTATTATTGTTTCTCGGACAGTTATTCGGGGTATAATAATCCCTATAGCTCCGGAGGACCAAGAGAAAATAGTGTTCATATGTCCATTTGGACTTTTGCTTACAGCCGGATGCCTTTCAGTTTATGCAACACCCCCACGACATTCCAACGTTGTCTGTTAAGCCTCTTCTCCAATATGGCCGAAAGATATTTAGAGATCTTTATGGATGATTTCTCCATTTTTGGAGACTCATTTCGATCAATGTCTTCCCAATTTAGAACTTGTCCTCGAACGTTGTACCGAAAAGAATTTGACTTTGAATTGAGAAAAGTGCCACTTCATGGTACAACATAGGATTGTCCGAGGTCATGAAATTTCTAGAAAAGAGATTGAAGTAGACAAGCGAAGATAGAGGTCATAGCCAAACTTCCCACACCAAAATGTGTAAAAGACATCTGTTCTTTTTTAGAACACGTCAGTTTCTATCGTCGGTTCATTAAGGATTTTAGCAAAAATACTAGATTCTTAACTAATCTTTTAGCTAAGAATGTGCCCTTCATCTTTGATGATGAATGTCTTAATGCTTGGGAGCTCAAAATGAGCTTATCACTGTCGCCCCATAATTTCTGCCCCGGATTGGTCCAAACCATTTGAGAACATGTGCGACGCTTCCAATTTTGCCATAGGCACTATTGAAATAACACCTAGAGGGGGGTGAATAGGTGTATTGCTAATTAATTAAAAATTCAATGCAATATAAAATGAGACGATGCAACCGATAACTCAAAACAAGACTTGAGGCCGAATTCTCCGTGAAGGGCTCTGAACTTCTCCTCGTGATTCCTCTAGATAAGAGTTGAGGTGCTTATTGCTATCTTGTTGTGATGAGTATAGATCGACAATATGAATGAATAAAATGCTAATAAGTAGAGATAAGATAGCAATCGCAAACAAGAAGATTTGTTTCGGGTTCGGCCACTGCTCTACGTCCCCACCTTCACCACCGTGAAGGATTTCTCAATCCACTATAGGATCTTCCACCAATGGACCTTACACCAAAAATTACAACCACTCAGAGTACACAACTCCCCAATACACTCCTCTAGATCAGAGGTAGCATAACGACAATGGAACAATCTCTGAGTGATCAAAAAATCACAAACTTTCTCTTAAAACTCTCTTACAAAACCCTATAGAATAAAATATAAATTTGGAGCTCAAGAATTTGTAATGAGAGTAAAATTAGAAGAGAGATTTTGAGAACCAAAAACTTAAAGTAGATTTTTGAAAATAAAAGCACAAAACTAAAACTTGAAAGCTCTTTCTCTTGAAACCCAAAACTTGATTTTTTAAATAGAATTGTTGTTGTGATTAACTCAATCCTAATGACCCCTTTATATAGGATTTAGGAAGATTAAATAGTATAGTTTGACCAAGATAAAAGAGGAAGAAATTGACTCTAAAAATTACTTTTCACGTTTTAAAATTAAACATAGTTTAAAACATGATTAGAGAAAACATCCATTATATCCAATCTGGCACACTGACAGTCGACCCGGCCGGTTGATCGGCGGATTCAAAAATCTGACCGTTAGCCCTCGGTCGACCGGTCAGTTGACTGCAACAAACAGAGGTTAAAACTGGTTACAGTCGGTCGACCGGTCGGTCGTCCGCAATCGGGGACCGGTCGACTGCCCGGTCGACCGGAACGTGCACACCCCCAATTGCTAGAACTCCTGTCGACCGTTGCGGTCGACTGTTCTGGCCTGTAATAGGCACGGTCGACTGCCTGTTCGACCGACTAGGCCAAAACAGATTATTAAACTCTTTTTGAAGAAATATAAAATTTTGAAATATTTTTTTTGGATTTTGGAAGATAGGAAACCTGCTTATCCATGAAATACAAGTTCTAAACATTGATAGAAATATTTAAAAAAATATACAAGTATCAAAAACCAAGCATGTTAAAAATCATTCTTTTAAAAATGTGCATTTTTGTATGTGTAAATTTTTTAGCTTCAAATGTATATTCTACCCTTTAACAAACTAAACTAAACACAAACTGAAGTCTTCTTGTAGAACTCCTTCTCCAAGTTGACTCGATCCAAACACGATCCAAAAAGCTTGACTCTAACTTAGTGCTAGATGCGATCTTGACGCGCGAGCTCTTGAATCTACATGTGTTAGCTCCAAAATTCCTTTATTGAAGCTAGGCACCTACTAATATCTTAATTAATAACTGAAACTATATAAACACAAGATCATTAGTAAAGTATAACTACATGAGTTAATCATCATCAAAACTAGAGTGATGGGCCTTTGGGCAACAATCTCTCCCTTTTTGATGATGACAAAACTCATGGAGTTATATATGCATGGATTAAAGATAAGCTTCATAGAAGCTCCCCCATAACTCTTGCATAGCAATAAACAATAAAGATATTCAATAAAGTGCATAAACTTAAACAAAAATATATATGCGTAAATGCCAAATATTAAGCATGCATATAAAACTCACTAAATTCTACTCCCCCTTTTGGTCAATTCATCAACAAAGGGGTAAGGACAATTAAACAATAAAGGTATATATGCGTTATACATTCATGAAGAGGAGAGACGTTAAGTTAGCTCCCCCTACATACATGCATTACATGAAGAAGGGATGACTAGATCCTAACCTACATAAGCATAATATATAATGTATAAACGGAGATGTTAAGCTCTCCCTACACACGTGTATCACGTAAAGAAGAGAGGTCAAAACTCCTCAATATGAGATACACTCAACATGAATCTATATATAGAGAAGATGTTAAGCTCTCCCTGCATATAGGCAATACATATGAACAAATTTTAAAAGAATATTTTTGATAATACTTGAAATAAAATTTTGAAATTTCTTAAGTCAACAAAACAAGTTTTGATATCAATGAAATCAAATAGTAGTTGACAAAAAAACAAATGTTGGTACCACTTGTTAAAAAATTTAAGATACCAATAGTAGATTTTGATACCAAATAAATAATAAGGATATGCAATAAAAGCATAAAGTAACAAAAACATATAAAGAAACAAATTAAAATACCAATTGAAATTAATGCATAAGCTTATAAAGATTCCAATTAACATTTAAAAATAAGTCAAACTTAGCATAAACTTTTTGTGCTTTTAAAGAATGTATAAAAATATTGTAAAACCAGCATAATCAAATCATATATATGTATGTATGAAAATAAAAATACCAATTGAAATTGATACTAATTGAAATTTAAAATTTACATATAAAGAAACACATATGAGTATACAAAAATTCTTGAAGATCAAGTGTATAACTCATACCTACCACCCTATTCATGCACAAGTTTAAAAGATATACAATAAGGGTATACAAGGCATGGTCGCCCATCCAACCACCTTTAGATGGTAGGGGTTTTCAAAAATCATGATTTGAAAGTATTTTAGCATAATTTGAAAGCTCTACCAATTGAAGAATAAAGACTACTTTAAAGATAATTTTAAAAACCTAGTATTAAATCCTTCAAACATGAAAACAAGTCATATATCCCATGAAAATATGAAAATCATACGAATATCGATACTCAAATAATAAAGCACATATATGCTCATGAAACAAAAAATCATGAGTAAACACCAAACATAGAGTGTAAGAGTCATATAATCAACAAAATCATGGAAATAAGATATTGAAGCTCATATGAATTTTCTTTTATCAAAAGTAAGAAATCATCAAAACGCTTCAAGGTATATGTTATATTTTGTTGAAGCTAAAAGTATACATACATATCCCAAACATAAACGAGTCTAAAAAATTTGCATGAAAAGCAAGTGACTCTAAGATAGACATGTTTATCCAATAATTTCAGACAAAATTAACATATACATGAAGATAAATACATTTTTATGAAACATGTACAAAAATAGGAAAACAAGTAAAGATACAAGAATCATCAAAACTAGGTTATACAAGTACATCCAATGGGTACAAATGAGCATTAAAGCGCAATATATGATAAATAAATGTGGCTCATTAGTTGTACAAGTATAAAAAACAAGTTTTAATAAAAAATTTCATCTAAACAAGTAATCAAAAATATGAAGTGCAAACCATAAACAAACATGATCATTAGGGTAAATGCACGTGTTTTAGAGATAGGGTATACACAATAGATAAACTATAGTGAGAACACTAAATTAATAGTCCATAAAATTATGGGTTATCTCAAATACTACATATGTATATCACAAGTCTAATAAACATTGCATTTAAAATAATGAACACGAAAAACCAAAACATGCTAAAACAAATCAATCAGAGCATGTAAACAAAATGAAAGTTAGAGATAGTTACCAAAACTAATAGGACTAATTCCTAGGTCTCCAATGATGGTGGTCCCCCCACCAACATCCTTGACGGTGATGCATCCTATGTAGTGTCCATCAAGCTCATACGCATTCACTATGAAGGCACCAATACCCTCACGTCAAGTGAGAGCCCACACCTACATCAAATACAATAGGGGTGGATTTTGGTACCCATACCTTATTGGGTCCATGAGGGTTAGCACCTTTTCTAACCCAAATATGATTATTAGAAACATTTATACGATCAAAATAAAATTTAGCTAAGTGACCCTTTCGGCCACAATAAGTACATGTATAAATTCTACCATACTTGAATGCATGATGTGCATAATGTGCATGTGGTACATGAGTATGCTTAGTGTGTGATTTAGAAGTGTCATGTGTAGTATGAACTTGTCTTTTTGAATAATTTTCTTGAAAAACATGTCTTCTAATTTAGCTTTATTAAACTCACATTTCTTTAAACACTTCCCAATTTTTCATTTTAGTTTTTAAGATAGAAATTTCATTTTCATCAATCATTGGAAACTTTGCTTTACATGAGATCTTGTATGCATCAAAGTCTTTTTGAGTTGATAAAAGAGTGGAAGAAAAACATCTTTTTCTTTAGAAAGAGTGATAATTTTATTTTGAAGAACTTCACTTTCCTTTTTCATTTTTAGATAATTTTTCTTCAAAAAATCATAATTATTTGAAAGTTCTACAAATGCATCTACTTTATCATTTATAATTAACCCACGATCATCAAGGGATAGTTTAGAATTTTGCCTTGGGTGTGTTATCATTTGCCATGAAACACACATTTGTCGTGTCCACCTCCTCTTCGAATTTACTTTCTGAATCCCATGTGGCTTTGAGGCTTTCTTCATGAATGGCTTCTTTGGCTTGTTTGAGAAAGATGACTTGTTTTTGATATCCGGACATTCGCTAATGGTGTGTCCGGATTTCTGACAGTTGAAACAAATGATTTTCTTTTCTTCCTTACCTTCCCATCGTCTCCTATGGTTGATTTTTGCCTTATTGTACATCCTTCTTACATTTCTTACGAGGAGAGATAGATCTTCATCTTCTTCTTCTTTCTTCTTCGTCATCGAGAGATGGTGGCAGTAGACTTGAAGGCGATTGTCTTCTTCTTTTGTGGTGCCATTTCTTCTCTAGTCTTCCTCTCCATTTCATGGGTCTTAAGTTCCCGATAAGACCAATGAGCTCCATCTCTTCTTTATCGTTCAACTCCTTCAATGTAATGCTTTGACTTTCCATGATGGTGGAAGTGCACGAATGACCTTCCGAACCTTTTGATCATTTTCGATTTCATCACCTAAAGAAAAAGACCATTAGTTATTTTAGTAAATTTCGTAATCATATCATCAATAGACTCATTTTCATGCATAATGAAGTTTTCATGTGAGAACGCAAGAGATCAATTTAGCTCTCTTGACTTGTGATGTTCCCTGATGAGTGACTGCTAAGTGTGACCAAATCATCGTATTTGCAATGAATGACCCTAGCTAAATCGTCTTCATTTAAGGTTAGAAGCAATGCATTGTGTGCCTTTGCATTGGCATCAAATTCCTTGGTGGCTATCGGACAAGTGTCCTCATCACCAATGGGTACACTAAAAGGTTTAGACACAGCCTTTACACCCGGCTTCCCAGGATTGCAAAATACGGTCATCTTAACCTTCCATATGAAAAAGTTAAGGCCATCAAACTTAGGAGGGTCTTAATACCTTCGGCCATATTTTCTAGTGGATGAAAAAGAAGATGTCAATAAAATGATTAGCAAAAGGATCTCTCTAAGGATGTTAAGCCAAAAACTAGACCAAAGCTCTAATACTAATTGAAATAACATCTAGAGGGGGTTGATAGGTGTATTTCTAATTAATTAAAAAATGAATGCAATATAAAATGAGACGATACAATCGATCACTCAAAACAAGACTTGAAGCCAAATTTCCCGTGAAGGGCTCTAAACTTCTCTTCGTGATTCCTCTAGATAAGAGTTGAGGTACTTAATTGCTATCTTGTTGTGATGAGTATAGATCTACAATAATGATGAATAAAAAGCAAATAAGTAGAGACAAGAAAGTAATCGCAAATAAGAAGATTTGTTTCAAGGTTCGAGCCACTGCTCTACTTCCCTGCCTTCACCACCGTGAAGGATTTGCCAATCGACTATAGGATCTTCCACCAGGGGCCTTACACCAAAAAATTACAATCACTCAGAGTACACAACTCAACAATACACTCCTCTAGACCAGAGGTAGCGTAACGATAATGGAACAATCTCACAGTGATCAAAAGACCACAAACTTTCTCTTGAAACTCTCTTACAAAATCCTATAAAATATAAATTTGGAGCTCATTTGTAAGTGAGAGTAAAATCAGAGAGAGATTTTGAGAACCAAAATTTAAAGTAGATTTTTGGAAATAAAAGCACAAAACTGAAACTTGAAAGCTCTTTCTCTTGAAACCCAAACTTGATTTTTCAAATAAAATTATGTTCGCTCAAAGGCTCGTCACTCTAGTTTTGATGGTAATTAATTCATGTAGTTATAATACTAATGAGCTTGTGTTTATTAGTGTCAAATATTTGGTCAAGATCTTAGTTGGTGTTTAGCTTCAACAAATGATTTAAAGTCAAGTTTTGGAGCTAGCACGTGTTGATTCAAGAGATCGTGCATCAAGATTGCATCAAGTACTCAAGAGGAGTCTAGCTCATTGGATCAAGGTTTGGGCCAAGTCAAGAAGAAGAAGAAGACCTTCAAGAGAAGACTTGTCTCTAGGTTTGTTTGTAAGTATTAAGATTTTATTTTTAGATAAAATGTAAAGGATAGATAAGTTGGTGGATTGCTCAAGTTTCATATACACTCACTCACAAAATTTATATGTGTTTTTATAATAGAGTTTTCATTTTGAAAAATACCGTTTTGGTTTTTAAGCTTCAAAATTACATGTGTTTTATCAAACTTAAATTAGAGCTTAATGTCAAAACAGATCATCTCTGTTATATTGTCAAAAACAAATTACATGGTTTGGGTAAAGAGTGTTCTAGTCTTTTGTCACGAGCTTGCATGCGATGGACACTTTGGTCCCCGTAAAACTGCCAAAAAGTACTACATAGTGGGTTCTATTGGCTCACTTTATTTAAGGACGCATTCGACGCAAGATGTGCACAAGTTGCCAGATGATGGTAGGATTTCGAAACGTAATATGATGCCCTCAACCCAATTTAGAAGTAGAACTCTTAACGTTTGGGGCATCGACTTTATGGGACCCTTTCCCAGTTCATTTGGGCACCAATACATCTTGGTGTTGTAGATTACGTATCTAAATGGGTTGAAGTCATCCCTTGCAAGACAAACGACAACATGGTTGTCAAGTTCTTGAAAGAAAACATCTTCTCACGCTTTGGAACCCCTCGTGCAATAATTAATGATAATAGCTCAATTTTTGCAATAGAACTTTTGAAACTCTTATGCGAAAATATGCCAGAACACATAAGTTATCCACACCTTTGTTGGCCCAAAGGTTACAATCCCCAGGTTATGTTTTTTGATGATAACAAATCATATAAAAGCTATTTGGTACTAATAAAGTTCAAGAATGAATTTTCAGGTTGGTACAGTTATGGATGGCTCAAGCATGGGATATTAAGCTCTAGCTCAATCACTGCTCAACATCAAGTTTCAGAGACGCCTGCTTGTAGGCTCATCTTGTAGATAGTTTTTGTTAAGATTAGTATATATGTTTGAAGCTCAAAAATACACACTGTAAGCAGCCAAATCTCGGTTTGTCACGGTCGACCGGCTGGTCGACCGGGAAGAGCTAACAGTCAGATTTTTGAATCTACCGTCGACCGCCGGTTGACCGCCAATATGCCAGATTGACAATTTTAACTGTTTTATTTTAATTGTTTTTAGAACATGTTTAAATTCAAAACGTGGATAGTTGATTTTGAGGGTCAATTTATTCCTCTTTTATGTGGGTAAAACTATTCAAAGTTTACTCTTCCTAAAACCTATATAAGGGGCCATTAGGGTAAAGGTTTTTTACGACAATAATTTGAAAAGATTCAAAGTATTGTGCTTACTTGAGAAAAGTTTTTGTTTCAATTTTTGTGCTTTTATTCTCTGAAATTCTCTTCAAGTTTTGGTTCTAAAAATCTCTCTTCTTTTTTAAATTTCACTTACAAACCTTGAGCTTCAATCTTATATATTATTCTCTAGGGTTTTTGTAAAGAAGTATTTTCAAGAGAGAGTTTGTGGTCCTTTGATGACCAAGTACTTATTGTATTGTTGCTACGCTACATCTGGATTAGAGGAGTGTGTTGGGGAGTTGTGTACTCCATAGTGGTTATAATTCCTTTGGTGGAAAGTTCTAGTGGATTGAAAATCCTGCACGGTGGTGAAGGCGGGGACGTAGAGCGGTGGCCCGAACCTCGAAACAAATCTCTTTGTTTGCAATTGATTTACTTGTATATCTTATCTACTTTATTTTTATTCATTCATTGTCGATCTATACTCTTACAACAAGACTGCATTGAGCACCTCAAACTCTTATCTAGAGGAATCACGAGGAAGAAGTTCAGAACCTTTCACGGAGTATATGGCTTCTAATCTTACTTTGAGTGATCGTTTGCATCATCTCATTTTTATTTTGCATTGAATATTGATTTGATTATCCTTACACCTATTCACCCCCTCTAGGTGTAATTTCAATTGGTTTCAGATAAGGTCTCTAGTTTTGGCTTAACATCCTTAGAGAGATCCTAATTTGCTAATCAATCCATTAATTTCTTCATTCATCCACTAGTAAAATGGCCGACAGTATTAGGACCCCTCCCAAGTTTGATGGCCTGAACTTTCCATATGAAATTAGGATGACCGTATTTTTACAATCCCTAGGAAGCCGGGTTGTAAAGGCGGTGACCAAACGCCATAGTGCACCCACCGGTGAGAGGACACTTGGCCCGATCTTGCCTCCATGGAATATGATGCAAATTCAAAGGCTCAAAATGCCTTGCTTTTATCATTGAATGAGGATGACATAACAAGGGTCATTCATTGCAAATCCGCCTATGAATTTGGCACCACTTATTGGTCACTTATGAGGGAACATCACAAGTCAAGAGAGCTAAAATTGATCTCTTACGTTCCCAATATGAAAACTTTAAAATGCATGAAAATGAGTCTATTGATGATATGATTACAAAGTTTACTAAAACAACTAATGGTCTTGCATCTCTAGGTGATGAATAAACAATGATCAAAGGTCCGAAAGGTCATTCACGCACACTTTCACCATCTTGGGAAGTCAAAGCTACCACATGAAGGAGTTGAACGATAAAGATGAGATGGAGCTCATTGGTCTTATCAGCAACCTTAAGACCCATGAGATGGAGAAAAAGGCAAGAGAGAAATGACGCCACAGAAGAAGAAGACTATCACTTTTAAGTCTACTCCCGCCATCTCCGTCGATGAAGAAGAAGAAGATGATGATGAAGAGCTATCTCTCTTCGTAAGAAATGTAATAAGAGCATACAACAAGGAAAAATACAACCATAGGGGACGACGACAAGGAAAGGAGGAAAAGAAATCATTTGCTTCAACTGTCAGAAAACCCGGACATATCATGGCGAATGTCCAGATTTTAGAAACAAGATATCTTCTTCTATCAAGCAAAAGAAGCTATTTATGAAGAAAGCTCTCAAAGCCACTTGAGATTCAGAAAGTGAATCCGAAGAGGAGGTAGACACTGCAAACGTGTGTTTTATGGCAACACACCCAAGGTAAATTCTGAACCATGTTTTGATGATAGTGGAGTAACTCAGATGATCTATTAAATGCTTTTATAGAACTTTCAAATAATTATGATTCTTTAAAGAAAAATTGTCAAACAATGAAAAGGAAAATGAAGTTCTTCAAAAAAATTATTATTCTTTCTAAAGAAAGATAGTTTGTCTTCGACTCTTTTATCAACACAAAGGGAGTTTGATGCATACAAGGTTTCATGTAAAGCTAAGTTTCTCAAGATTGATGAAATGAATGTCTATCTTAAAAACTAAAATCAACAATTTGGGAAATGTTTTAAAGAAATGTGAGTTTAACAAAGCTAAATTTGAAGACTGTTTTTCAAAGAAAATGCTTCAAAGAAACACATTCATACTACACATGCGCGCGCACACACACACCAAGCATGTTCATACACTACATGTTCACCATGCTCATAAACCACATGTTCATCATGCTTTCAAGTATGAGATATTTTTATAAATGTACTTATTGTGACCGAAATGGTCATCTAGCTAAATTTTATGATCGTATAAATGGTACTAATAATCATGTTTGCTTCGAAGTACTAACGTAATAGGACCCAGAAAATATGGGTACCAAAGTCAACAACTTTATTATTTGATATAGGTACACACCAAGGCTCCAAGACGTAGGGAGCGGTGGTACCTTGATAGTGGTTGCTCAACCCACATGACATGTTTCATCAACAATTTTGCAACTATCAAGGTACATTGAAGGTGGCACTGTTACCTTCGGAGATGACTCAAGGCCAACATCATCGTATAGGTAACATCAAGATTGGTACATCTCCTTTATTGAAAATGTTGTGTTAGTTGATGTTTTAAACAAAATCTACTTAGTATAGTCAACTATGTGATCATTGTTTCAAAGTTGTTTTAATGAATCTTCTTGTAATATTTTTGATTGTAAAACCAATGATTGTATTCTCACCGGATTTCATGAAAATAATGTTTATGTTATTGATATGTATAATCTAGGTTGCAAACTAAATATTTAAACGCTTTTAATGAGGATTCATGGTTATGGCATAGAAGATTAGGCCATGTATCTTTTGATCATCTTTCTAGAATCAATTCTAAGAAATCGGTGAAGGATATTCCATACTTGAAGTTTGAGAAGGACTGCGTTTGTGATGCGTGCCAACTTGAAAAACAAATCAGTCCTCTTTTAAACCAGTCAAAGATATCATGACATCTAGGCCATTAGAATTGATCCACATGGATTGTTTGGTCCTACTAAAACTAAAAATTTAAATGGAAATCGCTATGTTTTTGTTTTAGTTGACGATTTTTCCCGTTTTACATGGATTTTCTTTTTGGAACATAAAGATCAAGCTTTTTCGCATTTTAATGTTTTTCGAAAAAGGGTTGAAAATGAAAAAGGTTTTTCGATCTTGCGCATAAGAAGTGATAGAGGTGGTGAGTTCATTAACTAATCCTTTGTTACTTATTGCGAAGAAAATGGAATTAAGTATGAGTTGTCATGTCCTAAAACTCCACAACAAAATGGAGTCATTGAAAGGAAGAATCAGACTCTTCAAGAAATGGTTAGACTATGATTAGTGAATACGGGCTCCCTCAATACTTATAGGCTGAGGCCGTTGATTAGTCACATATGTTGCATATACATTGTCACCTTACCATACTTTTTAGCTAATAAATTCTATTAATAAGTCTTCTTTTTCTTTGTTAAATGTAGGCCCAAATGCTAAAAGAAAGAAAAGAGAAACAAGCCCAAAAGCCCACCAAATTCTAATTTTAATTTAGAATAAATTTGAAATGAAGAAATCAGGGCAAAATCTTGGCATATCAAGAGGTTGAGAAGAATCCTCCTGAATCGAGCGGTTGAAGCCACACAATCAAAGGCTGTTTCGTCAACGTTTGGAGCAGAAACAAGAAAACCAGTAGAAGATACGGGACATACAACAAACCGGAGTTCTCCCCCATTTGGGTGTGGCCACCTGGCCACACCAGGGCCACGAAAACGCGGCCCAAGCTGCGTTTCCGCAGCCAAGTAAAGGTTGTTGGGGGAGCGTTTGCTCCCCCAATCTTCCCGGGATCTTCTCCTTTAGGTTTTTGCCTATAAATACTGGTTTAAGCAAAGAAAAATGCAGCGAAGACTAGGATTAGAATTGTGTTTATTTTCTTAGGATTTAGGCTCTTTGTTAGCTAGCACATAAGTTGTAATCTTATTTTTTACTTTTTAGTCCAGTATCAAAACTTGTGATAGAGAGGAATTGAGTGCTTGTACTTGAAGATTGAAGTGACATCAATACAAGAGTCAAGCCGCGTTTTCTTCCACTTGCAGTACGGTATGGTTTGTATTATTTCTATGCTTTCTTCGTTGTTTTCTATGGATAACTAAACGGTTTTCTGGGCTCGCTATTGTAACTCTCTCTTGCTCTTCTTCTCTCCTGTTTTTAAAAGAAAAAGACTCAATGACTCTATGCATGCCTTCCTTAAAGCCTTTTCTTTTGAAAGTGTTCTTGAAGGCACATGAGGATGGGTTTGGATTGTTAAACTCTCATTTCTTTCATGAATATCTCTTGAATTGTTTTTACTTCATTCTTGCTTCTTCGCGCTTGATGATTTAATATTCAAATTCTAATGATTTCTCGAAGAAAAGACTAAACTCTTCAAACCATCTTACGTGCTTTACTTCAAACTTTCTAAAAATCAACTTTAAGTTTTGCCTATGATCACTTTGAGCACATAATATTTTAATAGAGAATGAACAATTGAGTAGTGAGATAGTGAGCCCAGATTTTCTTCATTATTATAAACAACAAAACAATTTTCAAGCTTTCTAAATCACCTTCTCCAAAACCTTTTCTAAAAGTTGCAATTTCTCTTTTAATCATCTCTTTCTTTCCATTCTCTTTTCCATAAAAAAAACAACACAATTCTTTGTTTTTAAACGCATTCACCGAAAAGCTTCCATCGCATTCCTCCTCGTGGACATGACCCGTTAGCCACAAGCTACACGGTAAACTCTTAAACTCTTTGATTGTTCTTTCTTTTAGCAATTATTTTTGGCGCCGTTCGGGAGGGAACGGTGTATTTGTTTTCTAATAAGTTTTGTGTGTTGTTTCAGGGACTTGAAGATCAAGATCTAGCATTCAAGCTTTGCAAGAGAAGACTTGTAAATTCTGTGCCCCTACTCTCGAAAGTAGGAAACAGAATTTTAAGAAATTGCGTTGCAAAACTGAAAAATTCATTGGACTACTAAAAACTTTTTTTTTGCAGGACATATTGCTCGCAAAAATTTAAGTTTTTGTATGTTATATTTGTGCTATTTCTGCTATCCACCATCCCTGTTTTAAGCCAACAGTAAAATACTTGTTGAAAATTTTAAAAAATTGATTAGACGTTTGCATTTTAGGCACGAGTCTTTTCAATTCATTTATTTTACTGTTGAAGAGTGCTGGAGCAAGGTACGTACGCATTGCATTCAGAATAGGACTCATTTCTTGTTGATTTATATCGCTTTGAGTGAATCTTGTTTATCTTGTACACTTGCACAAATTGATTTTAAGGGCAACACCCAATAACAAGATAAGGTGGGGATTTAATCACCCTTCCTTGGCCCGAAAATCAGATTCCAAGCACTCACAAACCTAAGCCTAAGCAAAATCTGATAGACGTTGACCTTAGGGACATCTCAAACTCACTAGGAGATTATCCTAAAGATGGAAGGTGTTGGAAATTGACTCCTGCCAAATCAGTGTCTAGGAAGGGGATTGAGGGCCGAAAGCCTGAAGATTGGTGGTTACTTAATTAAGGAACGTCTTTGACGAATTACCTCCCACCAATCTTGCCCTGACCTGGCTGATTAGCTTGTGGTCAAAGTCTACATTCTACCTCCTGTGGACAATCAACCAGTTAGGAGTTGTCTAGGTCGAGTTACCTTAGACTAGGCTTGGTTGATTACTATTGTTGACTGTTGGTTGAACTTGTCTGTGATTGTGATTGTGTTTGTGTATGCAAGTGTGGTCAAGAGACCCTAATTCATCTAGGTTAACTAGAAACCATCACCACCCAAGTTCGAAACAAGACCAGATTCGGTTTTGATCGACCGACATCTTTGCAGGATAGGTTTTACCCATTAGAACATCACTTCCATCCTGCATCCAACTTCCATCGGTTGGTGAACCATTTTGAGCTTAAGCCACAGTTCATCAATACACTCCCTAAATTCCATGGCTTAGAGTCCGAAGACGCTTATTTCTTCATAAGAGAATTTGAGGAAGTATGCTTATGATGAAAATCCCACACCTTGCAGATGATGCTATTAGGTTGAGATTTGTCCCATTTGCTCTTAAGGACTTAGCCAAGAAATTGCTCTACAGCTTAGCGGCCGGCTCCATCACATCTTGGGATGGTTTCATCAAGGTCTTCTTGAAGAAATTCTATCCAATCCACAAGACCGCTCTCATTAGGAAAAACATCATGCAGTTCAAGCAAGAACCTAGTGAACCGTTTGGAGTACTTTGAACGCTTCAAAGACCTCCTTATCCAATGTCCTCATCATGGAATAGAGAAATGGCGACAATGCCAAATTCTTTATGACGGTTTAGATTACTCGACCAAGACCCTCTTAGAAAGCATGTGCCAAGGGGGATCCTTGCAGAAGGATGAGCATGAAGGATGGGATCTATATGAGAATCTAGCTAAAAAGACCATCCAATGGGAACCTACTAGTGAAAGCTCTAGAAATCCTACTCTATCTCTTCAAAATGAGGTCTCCATTCGATTGAATCATCCATAGCTAATGAGGCTAGTAGTTAGCTAACCTAGCGAGAAGACTGGAAGCTCTAGAAACTAAGGAACCAAGTCCAGTCAATCAAGTTAGCCTAACCAAGTTCCAACTCCGGTTTGCACTTACTGTCAGGCCATGAATCATGTGTTTGAGGAGTGTCCTGTATTTCAAGCTCACCAACATTTTCCCTGAACCGATGAATGCGGCCTTCTCAAGGCCGAACAATTATCCTTACGCTCCAACGTACAATCCTGGCTGGAGAAATCACCCCAATTTCTCATGGAGCCATCAAAATAATGATCACCCACGTCAAGCCATGCAAACCACTTCCATCATTCCATAATTCTTCCAATCATCAACCTAACTTTTCCAATCACCCGCACAATTCTCCCAACATTTTGCAAATTATCAACAAATTTTCCCAACCAAGCTCCAATATCGTCCTTCCAGAATCCTCAACTTGAAAGGAGAATGACTGATTTGAGAGAAACATGGAAAGGTACATGAAGAACCAGGATTCCCTCATGCAAACAATACAGAGGCTAGAGGGTCAAATGAGCCAGTTAGCCAACCCACAACATGAGAGGCAAAGGTACCTTGCCCAGTCAACCAATTATGAATCCTAGGAATTCACAACAAGCTCATTTGGTTGAGGATCAATCACTGAATCAATGTAATGATGTTCATACGTTGAGGTCGGAAAGAAAGTTGATAACAAAGTGTCAACACCACCTAATCCTAGTCAGCACAATCACACTTCAGCATCCACCTCATCTAATCCCACCCCTCCTAAAGTTGATGAATCTGAAAAAGATAAGTCAACCAGTCATGTGCACCAGCCTATAGCACCATTTCCTAATAGGCTGAAAAACAAGCAAAATCCGCACATGGATAAGATAATTGAGATCTTTAATCAAAGTGAGATAAATGTGCCACTTCTTGATGCCATCCAACAATCCCATCTTATGCTAAGTTTCTTAAGGACATGTGCCCAAGAAGAGAAGACTAATGTACCTAAAAAGGTCTTCCTTAGCCACTAACATTTGAGCTACTATCGGGTCCGATCCTGTCAAGTACAAGGATCCAGGTAGTCCAACCATTGCCTGCACAATAGGACAAGCCGAGATTAGTCGTGCACTTCTTGACTTGGGGGCAAGTATCAACTTGCTTCCATTCTCAGTTTATCAACAACTCGGGTTGGGCGATCTTAGTCCAACTCGAGTCACTATCCAACTGGCTGACCGTTCAGTGAAAGTTCTAAAAGGGGATTAATGATGTCCTTATCCGGGTTTGGGAGTTTATTTACCCTGTTGATTTCATAGTTCTTGAGACACAAACTGTGTCTAACTCAATCATAGGGCTCAAACTCTGTTATCCTAGGGCGACCATTCTTTGCTACTGCAATGCCATCATCAATTGTAGGAATGGATCCATGAGGTTAACTTTGGGGACATAATAGAGAAGTCAATGTCTTCACCTAGACAAACAACCTCGTAAGATAAGAGATCAAACATTTGAGGTAAACTTTGTTGAAAACAATTGTGATGAAGAGAGTGAAGATTCAGAAGATGAGTCGCTATTTCTTAATGAATTTTAAAAATGAATGCGATTATCTTAATGTCGCAATCCTAATGTTAGAGTACCCTTTAAAAGGGGAAAATTGATTTGAATATCTTCACTTTCGATGAGCCAACCAATATGTATCCCATGAGGATATAATTCAAGAACCTCTGATTGACATACTCTTTGAAAACCTCTTCGAAAAGAACTCAGGTGTTTGGATGAACCAACTAGGGATCTTTTGGTTA
>JAVJIF010024647.1:0-58534 GCA_038442645.1 Agave tequilana
TGAAGTAGTGGCTTCTTCTCTTGCCTTCTTCTCCATCTCATGGGTCTTTAGGTTCCCAATGAGACTAATGATGTCCATCTCGTCCTTGTCTTCAACTCCTTTAAGGTGGTGGCCTTGATCTCCCATGAAGAAGGAAGAGCCCGTATCACTTTGCGCACCTTTTGATCGTGGAGATGACGTCACCTAATGAAGAAAGACCATTTGTAATTTTAGTGAAACGAGTAATCATACAATCAATGGATTCATCATCAAGCATTTAAATGATTCATATTGAGACCTCAAGAGATCTATCTTAGCTCTCTTGACTTGTGAAGTCCCTTCATGTGTGACCAATAAGTGTTGCCAAATCTCATAGGCGGATTGGCAATGAATTACCCGTGTAAGGTCATCCTCATTCAAGGCGGTTAATAGGGAGTTTTGGGCTTTGGAGTTAGCCTCATATTCTCTAAAGTTGAAGTCGGTCCAAGTGCTCTCATCACTATCGGGTGCTACATAGGGTTTAGTCAAGGACTTAGCACTAAGCTACCAAAGATTGCAAAAATATAGTCATCCTAACCTTCCAAATTGGGAAATTGAGTCCATCAAATTTAGGTGGGGATTTAATGTTGTCGGCCATGTTACTAGTGTATGAATGGATGAATGAAAATGTTGATTAGCAATATTTTAAGGATCTCTCTATGGATGTTAAGCCAAACCTAGAGTCCAAGCTCTGATACCAATTGAAAATCACCTAGAGGGGGGGTGAATAGGTGATAATGCTATCAAGGGCAATTTAAAAAATTTAAAGCTACAACAATCACAATCAAGAATCACAAGATGAATGCAAGCAAGTAAGTATGATGAGCAAGTAATAAGTGCAAGCAAAGTAGAGTAAGAATTGCAAGAATGTAAACCAATCGCAAACACAAGGATATGTTATCGAGGTTCGAGCACCCAGCTCTACTCCCCGCCTTCCCCAGAAGGATTCCGACCACTTCCACTATCACAAAGATCTCAAATACAATGGAGTACCCACTCCTACAATCTCAGAACAAGTAATTTTCTTGGTAGTCAAAAGACCACAAACTCTCTCTTTCAAATATCTCTTCCTTACAAAGGTCCTTAGAGAATATTGAGTAGGAATGAAGCTCTGTGTGTAAGTGAAGAAAAGAGAATTAATTCAGAAGAGTATTTGAAAAACCCTTCAGAAAATCAGGAGAAATTCAGCACAAAAACCAAGAAACAAGTCTCTTTTGAAAGCCTTAAACTTTTGAATTTTCTAGCATAAATGTTGTTGTAACAAATCTCTCCCCAAACACCCCAATTTATAGGAGAGGGCTAGGGTTTAGGGATAAAACATAATTACTGATGTTTAGGAGATAATCAGATCAAAATATATCCTTAAACGAATTTTTAAACACAAAAAGACAAAAATAAACAGCTCTTAAAAATCTGCCCGTTACTGTTCAAACGGTCCGATCGGTCGACTGGGCCGGTCGACCGGTAAGTACAAAAATTCGACCGTATAGGCTAGCGGTCGACCGACCCGGTCGACCGATAAAACCTGTGAGCAAAAACATAGTCCGGTCGACCGCCCCGGTCGACCGACAGACATGCACATGGATAGTGCATCTGCCAGAAACTTCGGTCGACTGGTCCGGTCGACCGGACCAGACTGACACAGACTCGGTCGACTGCCCCGTCGACCGGATCAGGTCAAAAATTGATTTTAGAAAAGAAAACAAAGAGGATTTTGATTTTAACAAAAATACTTTTGAACAGGGAATAGTATAAAACATAAATATAATCTGTAGGCAAAAACTTGTATGCAAAATATTTTATATAATTTATAAAGAAATTATTTTGGAATAAGCATGTGCGCGCAAAAACGTGTGTGATAGAGCTTCAAACCTATCCACTATTCTTTAATATACTATAAACTGAAAAACAAATTACATGAAGACTTCTTGAGCTATCTTCAAGTCTTTGAGCCATCCAATGCCTTCTAGTGCCTTCTCTTCTATGATCCTTCCTTGATGTGCAATTTGCCTTCCTTGCTTTGTGGAACTTAGAGTTCTTGCAATAGCTAAGCGAATGGTCTCTAAACATGGTACAAACCTGAAACTTATCTTAACAAACTTGTTAGTACCAAATAGCTCATATTTGGTTTGTCATAATCAAAACACAAAACAATTGGAGAGTGTAACCTCTTGGGCCAACAATCTTCCCCTTTTGATGATGACAAAACAAATAGGCTATTAACAAAAATATAGGGAGGAGAAAACTCCCCCTCAAACTATGCTATACATAAAACACAAGAATATGCTCTAGATACAATAATTGAAATGATGCACAATTATTGAACACAAAAAATTGCTCTTGATATCAAAAATACCAAAACAACTAAAACACAAGAATACATGAATTCAAAAACTCATACATACATAAACATAAAACTCATAAAACAAATCTTTAAAATTAAGCATATAAATTCATATGGAACAAGAAATTCATATGGAACCAAGACCAAATGAACTTATTTTTATCATGTAAACTTATTCTCCCCCTTTTTGTCATACATCAAAAGGGTTATGAAAAACATGTCTATTCAATAATACAAACATTAAGTTCTCCACAAATAAACGAAAATCTAGCAAAATCAAGGGGTAGTGAAAATATCGGCTAGTTGTAAATCCGTGGAAACATAATCAATATCTATATCACCTTTCTCAAAATGATCTCTAAGAAAGTGATATAATCTCAATGTGCTTGGTCTTACTATGTTGATTTGCATTTTTGGTCATGTGTATAGTACTAGTATTATCACAAAATATATTTTATATGATCAAAGTGCAAATCAAAATCAAGGAGAGTATGTTTCATCCAAAGGACTTGTGCAACAAGCCCAGCGGCAACATACTCCGCCTCGGCGGTTGAGAGAGCTACGGAATTTTGTTTCCTAGAGGACCATGAAACAAGACAATTATCAAGAAATTGACATGTCCCACTAGTACTCTTTCTATCTACTCTACAACCCGCATAGTCGGCATCCGAATAACTAGTCATAGAAAAATCTATAGTTTTCGGATACCAAAGACCCATTCCAATAGTGCCCTTAATATAACGAATAATGCGTTTTACCGCAATAAGATGAGACTCTTTAGGACACGATTGAAATCTAGCACAAGACACACACTAAACATGATATCCGGCCTACTTGCCGTCAAATATAAA
Source organism: Agave tequilana (assembly GCA_038442645.1). Taxonomy (NCBI): domain Eukaryota; kingdom Viridiplantae; phylum Streptophyta; class Magnoliopsida; order Asparagales; family Asparagaceae; genus Agave; species Agave tequilana. The sequence continues at coordinate 3,214 of JAVJIF010024647.1, forward strand.
AGACTTCCTATCATACTTCTATATAATTTAATATCAACATTTTACCTTGTTCATTCTTATCAAGCTTGTTGGTAGTTGCCATTGGAGTGTTGCAAGCCTTTGATCCTTCAAGCCCAAACTTTTTACTAGCTCCTTTGCGTACTGGCTGGTTAATGAAGGTCCGTCTTGCAATTGCTTGATTTGGAGTCCAAGAAGAAATTTAGCTCACCCATGGAAGACATTTCAAATTCTAGTTGCATTACCTTCTCAAAATCCTTGCATAAAAGCTCATTAGTAGATCCAAAATTATATCATCAACATAAATTTGCACAATTAAATATCATTATCAACATGCTTAGTAAAAAGAGTTGTGTCTACTTTGCCTTAATAAAATCATTTGAAATGAGAAAACTAGAAAGCCTTTCATACCAAACTCTTGGAGCTTGTTTCAATCCATACAAAGCTTTATCAAGTTAAAAACAAAATCGGGATGAACATGATCAAAAAACCGGGAGGTTGAGAAACATAAACTTCTTCATTAATAAAACCATTAAAAATGCACTTTTTACATCCATTTGAAAAAGTTTAAAATTTTTAAAACATGCAAAAGCTAGTGTCATCCGTATGGCTTCAAGCCGTGCTACGGGTGCAAAGGTCTCCTCAAAGTCAATTCCCTCAACTTGAGTGTAACCTTGGGCCACTAACCTAGCTTTATTCCTAATGACATTTCCGGACTCATCCATCTGTTTCTAAAGATCCACTTAGTACCAATTATTGGTCTATCGTGGGGCTTAGGAACAAGGTGCCAAACTTGGTTGCGCTCAAATTGATTGAGTTCCTCTTGCATGGCAAGCAACCAATATGGGTCCGTCTCGGCTTCGAGAATGCCTTTGGGTTCAAAATGAGAAATGAAAGCAAAGTTACCACATAGGTCATGGAGTTTGGAGAGCGTTTTGGTGACTCCTTTAGATGCATCACCCAAGATGAGCTCCTTAGGATGATTTGTAGCGTATCTCCAAGCTTTAGGAAGCGGTTGAGTGCTTTCCTCCTTATCCTCTTGAACTTCACCATAGGGTCTAGCTTTTCTTCTTGAGCGGGTGAGTCCTTCAAGGATAGTCTCTCCATGTCTTCACCTAATGGTTCAATCTCTACAACATTCTCAACAACCACATTAGATTCTTCAATTTAACATGCATGGATTCTTCAATGGTTTGAGAAGATCTAATGAAAACTCTATATGCTTTGCTAGTAGAGGAATATCCAACAAAAGATAGCCTCATAACTTAGCATCAAATTACCCAAATTATCCTTAGTATTCAAACAAAACACTTGCATCCAAAAACTTTAAAATATGCAACATTTGGTTTTCTAGAATGATACATTTCAAAAGAAGTTTTTGAAGAATTTTTGCATAAATAAATACGATTCGATATATAGCATGCGGTGTTTACGGCCTCGGCCCATAAATATTGAGGGAGGTCATATTCACTTATCATTGTCCTAGCCATCTCTTGAAGTGTTCTATTTTTCCTTTCTACAACTCCATTTTGTTGTGGAGTTCTAGGACAAGACATTTCATGCTTAATTCCCTTTTTATCACAATAAGTCATGAAGAGTTGGTTAACAAACTCACCACCTCTATCACTTCTTATTCTCAAAATCGGAAAACCCTTTTCTTTTTCAACTCTTTTTCGAAAAATCTTAAAAGAGAAAAAGTTTGATCTTTATTTTGTAAAAAGAAAACCCAAGTAAAACGGGAGAAATCATCAACCAAACAAATGCAAATCTACTTCCATTTAAACTCTTAGTTTTAGTTGGTCCAAAAAGATCCATATGAATTAATTCTAAAGGCCTAGTTGACATGATATCCTTGATTGGTTTAAAGGAAGACTTGGTTTGTTTCCCAAGTTGGCACGCACCACAAATGCGGTCTTTCTCAAAATTCAAGTAAGGTATACCCTTCACCAATTCCTTTGAATTAATCCTAGAAATATGGTCAAAAGATGCATGTCCTAATCTTCTATGCCAAAGCTAAGAATTTTCATCAAAGCATTCAAGCATTTAGTAGAACAATCTAAATTAAGCATGTCAATGATATAAACATTATTATCACGAAAACCGGTGAGAATACAAACATCGGATTTAACATCAAAAATCTTACAAGAAGCATCATCAAAAACAACTTTAAGTCCATGATCACAAAGTTGACTAATGCTAAGAAAATTATGTTTTAAACCATCTACTAAAATAACATTCTCAATAATAGGAGATGCACCAATTTGAATGACCTATACCGATGATAGTTCCTTTGGAGTCATCCCCGAAGGTGACGGTGCCACCTTCCATGTACCTTGATAGGGTTGTGAAGTTGTTGATGTCCCATGTCATGTGTCTGAACAACCACTATCAAGGTACCACCGCTCCCTACGTCTTGGAGCTTTGGTGTGTACCTACATCAAACAATTTAAGACTTGATTTTGGTACCCACATTTTCTTGGGTCCTCTAGGGTTAGTGTCATGAACCCAACAAGATTATTTGTTCTATTAGTTGATTATAGCAAAACTTAGCTAAATGTCCATTTTTACCACAATATGTGCATCTATACACTCTACCATATTTAAAAGCATAGTGAGTGTGTGATTTGTGAGCATGAGCATTGTGAGCATGAGCATGAGAGGTGTTAGCATGAGAATTTTAGCTTGTGAAGTGTTAGCATGTGAAGTGTGCTTTTTAGAAAACAAGTTCTCAAGTTTCTTAGTATTGAAAGCACAATCATTTAAAACTTTTCGAAATCATTCATTTTGGATTTAAAAGAAGAAATTTCTTTTTCATCAATAATAGGAGATTTTGCCTTACAAGTACTCTTGTAGGCACAAAATTCTTTTTGCATGGAATGAAATTAGAAGAAACATCATCTTTTTCTTTAGAAACAATGGCAAGTTGATTCTTAAGAAAAGCAACTTCTTTTTGTAATTTTAAGCATTCAAGTTTCTTATTATCATAAGTTTCAGAAAGTTCTACAAAGGCATGAACTAGAACTTCCTTACTTAGTTCATCATCTTCATCATCAAGGGATTGAGGGGTTACCTTAGGTGTATTGCCATGAAACACTATTAGCTTGATCCACCTCCTCTTCGGACTCGCTTTCCGAATCCCATGTTGCTTTGTAGGCTTTCTTCTCCTCCGGTTTCTTTGGCTGAAGGAGGAAGGAAGTCATCTTCTTCTTGAACTCCGGACAATCCGCCATGATATGTCCGGATTTGCGGCAATTATAGCAAATGATCTTCCGCTCCTCTTTGCCTTCGAATCTCTCCGGAAGTTGAACTTGTTCTTCGGTACAACCTCTTGACATTCCGCACAAGTAGAGTTAGCTCCTCATCTTCTTCTTCGTCTTCATCATCGTCATCATTGGTGGATGAAGTCTTGAAGGTTATGGATTTCTTCTTTGAAGTAGTGGCTTCTTCTCTTGCCTTCTTCTCCATCTCATGGGTCTTTAGGTTCCTAATGAGACTAATGATGTCCATCTCGTCCTTGTCGTTCAACTCCTTTAAGGTGGTGGCCTTGATCTCCCATGAAGAAGGAAGAGCCCGTATCACTTTGCGCACCTTTTGATCGTTGGAGATGACGTCACCTAATGAAGAAAGACCATTTGTAATTTTTTAGTGAAACGAGTAATCATACAATCAAGGATTCATCATCAAGCATTTTAAATGATTCATATTGAGACCTCAAGAGATCTATCTTAGCTCTCTTGACTTGTGAAGTCCCTTCATGTGTGACCAATAAGTGTTGCCAAATCTCATAGGCGGATTGGCAATGAATACCCGTGTAAGGTCATCCTCATTCAAGGCGGTTAATAGGGAGTTTGGGCTTTGGAGTTAGCCTCATATTCTCTAAAGTTGAAGTCGGTCCAAGTGCTCTCATCACTATCGGTGCTACATAGGGTTTAGTCAAGGACTTAGCCACTAAGCTACCCAAAGATTGCAAAAATATAGTCATCCTAACCTTCCAAATTGGGAAATTGAGTCCATCAAATTTAGGTGGGGATTTAATGTTGTCGGCCATGTTTACTAGTGTATGAATGGATGAATGAAAATGTTGATTAGCAATATTTTAAGGATCTCTCTATGGATGTTAAGCCAAACCTAGAGTCCAAGCTCTGATACCAATTGAAAATCACCTAGAGGGGGGGTGAATAGGTGATAATGCTAATCAAAGGGCAATTAAAAATTTAAAAGCTACAACAATCACAATCAAGAATCACAAGATGAATGCAAGCAAGTAAGTATGATGAGCAAGTAATAAGTGCAAGCAAAGTAGAGTAAGAATTGTAAGAATGTAAACCAATCGCAAACACAAGGATATGTTATCGAGGTTCGAGCACCAGCTCTACTCCCCGCCTTCCCCAGAGGATTCCGACCACTTCCACTATCACAAAGATCTCAAATACAATGGAGTACCCAACTCCTACAATCTCAAGAACAAGTAATTTTCTTGGTAGTCAAAAGACCACAAACTCTCCTTTCAAATCTCTTCCCTTACAAAGGTCCTTAGAGAATATTGAGTAGGAATGAAGCTCTTGTGTGTAGGGAGAAAAGAGGAATTAATTCAGAGAGTATTTGAAAACCCTTCAGAAAATCAGTGAGAAATTCAGCACAAAAACCAAGAACAAGTCTCTTTTGAAAGCTTAAACTTTTGAATTTTCTAGCAATAATGTTGTTGTAAAAATCTCTCCCCAAACACCCCTATTTATAGGAGAGGGCTAGGGTTTAGGGATAAAACATAATTACTGATGTTTAGGAGATAATCAGATCAAAATATATCCTTAAACGAATTTTTAAACACAAAAGACAAAAATAACAGCTCTTAAAAATCTGCCCGTTACTGTTCAAACGGTCAGATCGGTCGACTGGGCCGGTCGACGGTAGTACAAAAATTCGACCGTTATAGCTAGCGGTCGACCGACCCGGTCGACCGATAAAACCTGTGAGCAAAAACAATAGTCCGGTCGACCGCCCCGGTCGACCGACAGACATGCACATGGATACGTGCATCTGCCAGAACTTCGGTCGACTGGTCCGGTCGACCGGACCAGACTGACACAGACTCGGTCGACTGCCCCGGTCGACCCGGATCAGGTCAAAAAATGGTCAAAAAAGAATGATTTTAGAAAAGAAACAAAGAGGATTTTGATTTAACAAAAATACTTTTGAACAGGGAATAGTATAAAACATAAATATATATCTGTAGGCAAAAACTTGTATGCAAAATATTTTTGTATAATTTATAAGAAATTTTTGGAATAAGCATGTGCGCAAAAACGTGTGTGATAGAGCTTCAAACCTATCCACTTTTCTTTAACATACTATAAACTGAAAAACAAATTACATGAAGACTTCTTGAGCTATTTCAAGTCTTTGAGCCATCCAATGCCTTGCTAGTGCCTTCTCTTCTATGATCCTTCCTTGATGTGCAATTTGCCTTCCTTGCTTGTGGAACTTAGAAGTTCTTGCAATAGCTAAGCGAATGGTCTCTAAACATGGTACAAACCTGAAACTTATCTTAACAAACTTGTTAGTACCAAATAGATCATATTTAGTTTGTCATCATCAAAACACAAAACAATTGGAGAGTGTAACCTCTTGGGCCAACAGGTGATGCATCCAACGTAGTATCCATCAAGCACAAAAGAATCCACCATCAAGGCACCAATGCCCTCACGTCAAGTGAGAGCCCACACCTACATGAAATAAATAGGAGTGACTTTTGGTACCCATACCTTATTGGGTCCATAGGGGTTAGCACCTTTCCTAACCCAAAAAATTTATTTGCAAAATTTGAATCATTAATTCTATCATAACAAAATTTTATAAGGTGGCCCTTTCATCCACAATGTGTACAAGTGTACACATGAGCATACCTAGTGTCATGTATGTGAGCATGTGTACGCCGTGTATGGTGTGCATGAACATGTGGTGCTTGTTTCTTGCGAAACATGAATTCCAATTTCTTGTGATTCATAGCACATTGGCTCAAAGTGGAGCCCAATCAATCTATACTTTTCTTCAACAAACATATATCATTTTTAATATTTGAAGATAAAGTGGAGCATGCATCATGTTTTTAATTGAAGATGAATCTATAATAGTAGGACAAAGATGTGAAGACAAATCATTTTTCAAAGATTTATTTTCATTTGAAACTAAATCCAAATTCTTTTAATTAAAGCAATTTTATTTTTTAAAGTTTCATTCTCTTTTAAAATAAAATCAAGTTTGAAGATAGAGCTCATTTTTCTTCAAACAATGTCACAATCATATTTATTTTTCAAAATTTTATTTTCATTTAGAGTATGGTCAAGTAGGGATTTCAATGAGTTTCTTTCAATTGAAATCTCATCCCTTTCTTGCAAAACGATATCAAGTTTAGAAGACAAATTCTTATTTTCTTCTTTTATTTTAAAAGTTTTCTTTTTCAAGACTTGGTATTTTTCTAGCAAGTTTTCACACATAATGAAAGCTCTTCATTTAAAGTATCAGCATCCATATTATCATAATCATCATTAGAAGAGCTAGCACAATCATCTCGATGAGTTTCTGAATTTACCTCAAGGGAGTCATTTCCTTGGACCATATAACAAGTTTCGTCAGACTCATCCGCCAAAGGTTCCTTCTCCACGTGTTTGTCATTTGTAGCTTTGGAGAGGTCAATGTGTTACACACTACAAAAGCGGAATCACAATGAGAAACTAACATAAGATATTCTTGCTAAGAGTGCGCCTAAGTGCCTCTAAGGCTTGTGCATTGGCCTCTATATGCTTGTTATAACTAAGATAAGATTTCTTAGTAGTAGTAAGGTAAACATGCATTCCTAGGGTTTTAAGGTACATGGACATTCTTAACTTTTCAAACATCAATGTTGGAAGTATCATACATGGAGGGGTCATGAAGTTCATGAGTGTGTGTAAACAAATAAGTGTGCAAATGCAAATGCTAGATTAGCTATCCAAGATCTCACTTTTAGGTGGTTAAACCTAATATCAGGAGCGTCGGCTCTGATACCAATTGAAAATACACCTAGAGGGAGGTGAATAGGTGTATGGCTAATCTAATGATAAATGATGCGAAATTAAAAACTAATTGCAACACACTTAGTGTAACCAAAGAGTGTAGCCGAATTCCCGGTGAAGGGCTCTGGACTAACTCCTCTAAATTCCTCTAAATAAGAGTTGAGGTGCTTTATGAAGCCTCTTGGTTCAACACTAGCGAGGCACGCAAAAAATACCAAGCATATAAGATGTGAACAATATGAATCAATGCAAGATATAAAAAAGAGAGTTTAGAGAAGGGATCAATCGCAAACACCGAGATATGTTTCAAGCTTCGAGCCATTGCTCTACGTCCTCGCCTTCACACAGAAGGATTTCACTAATGCGTCCACACATGACTTCCAACATAGGAAACCTCCACTGAGGATTTGGGTAATACAAGTTTGGAGTACACAACTACTCTTTCAAATAATAACAACCTCTACATAAGAGGCTAGGCACTAAGCCACACAAGATCAACCTCCCAATAGAGGGATAGCACAAAGCCAACACAATCACCTCTCACTAGAGGGATAGGCATAAAGCCCAAACTCCAATCTCAATCACCTCTACACTTAGAGGGATACAAACACAAATAAACACAACCTCCACAATCACCTCTACACAAGAGGGATAACAACAAATACAAAGAAGGTTACAACTCTTGGTGATCTCTAAAACCACAAACTAATTTTCTCACAAAAGAAAGACCCTATAGATATGATAGAGATGATAGCTCAAGTGTGAGAAAATAAGGTTTTTGAAAATTAAAACACAAAGAAAAATACTTGGGAAAATGCTAGATAAGATAGAAATGAAGATCAAATCCAATATCCCAGATACTCTATTTTTCTTTGAATTTTTCAACCCTTGAAAACAAATAAAGATAAAATCTTTTAGCCCAAAAACTCTTGAACACTTGTTGCTAAAACACTTAAGAAGATGAAAAAAATTTGCTCTTAAAATTCTTAATCAAAACAATCCAAAGGGTTGGGTATTTATAACCATTACAAAAATTAGCCGTTGGGCCAAGGACAGCAGAAAATTTTTTTTGTCGGTCGATCGCCCAGTCAACCGGCCAACGGTCGAATTTCGACTGTTGTGCCACCGGTCGACCGGGGCTCGACCCAGAGAGCAGAGCTCTCTGGCCGGTCGACCGCCGGTCGACCGGGGCCAGATCCAGAGAGCAAAGCTCTCTGGACGGTCGACCGGGACGATCGACCAGCCCTCAAGCCTAACGGCCGTGCACGCTTGTGCACATCGGTCGACCAGACCGGTCGACTGGCAGAAGGCCAGGTCACAAATTTTGGGAATTAAAAACTTGGTCTTTTTAACTTCAATTAAATCCCATAAAATCACACAAATTCCACAAAAATAAGTTTTTATAAGATCTTTGAATACCAAACATGTGTGACCAAAATCAACACATATTACAAACTATTTTAATCATTTTTGTGACATTAAAATTTGGCTTAAACACAAAATCGATATTTTTCAAAACTTGAATTTTTAAAATGGAAAACCGTTTTTCTCCAAAACTCATATGGAAACAAAAACATGATATTGAAACAACTTTGAAGCATATTGTATATGGATAGAATCCAATATACATGTAAGATATATATCTATGTTTTTGACATGAAATCCAAAACCGGTTAAACTAAAAACCAAAACCAATAAACTTTAAAACTTGTGTGTGTGTGTGTGTGAACTTGAGCATATCACCTTTACACAAGATCTAAACAATCTAAACTAAACACAAACTTAAGTCTTCTTATCTCCAAGCCGACTCGATCCAAACGCGATCTAACGAGCTTGACTCCAACCGAGTGCTAGATGCGATCTTGACGCGCGAGCTCTTGAATCAACACGTGTTAGCCTCAAAACTCGTTGTTGAAGCTAATCACCTACTAATATCTTTGTCAACAACTGAAACTTTATAAACACAAGATTATTAATAAAGTATAATTACATGAGTTAATCATCATTAAAACTAGAGTGATTGGCCTCTGGGCCAACACCAAATTCTCCCCTGCTCACAGACCTGCTCACAAACATCAAGAAAAAGTCAAGGCATTTAAGTATCTCTACCAATTCCGCTATTCCGACTCCCTCCTGTAGGCTCTGGCAAATGAAAGAGCAGGGGCATCTGTAGTGGTAAAAAACTGATCCTCATCAAGATGGTAACACGTGTCCATACAACTGAATGCCTCCCTTTGAGACGTCCACATCTCCCGGTTTGTCCCGAGGCCTTCGTCACTCCACATCCGTCAACTTTCATACCAAAGACTCTTCTACCTCGGAAGCTCTGTTGACGTTGGATGGAGGGGATTTAGAATTTGTGGTGGAAAATTTGTAGAATTGGGTAAGGACAAGAGAAGAAATGAAAGATATGATCGCGGATCGCAATCCGGATCGGCTTCACCGCCTAAGATTCAATCTATGGGATTAAATCAATACCCAAAGCAAATAGATTCATTTTTTTTATCAAAATCATTCAATAATTTTCAAAGATCACTATATGGCTATATATAGCTTACAGCATGTGCACTATATGTGCAATTATTGATAACATCAAATCTCACTAAATCTAACTACATCTAATCAAATAACTTCTAAATCTCAATCAAATCTATCTAAATCTAATTTAAATAAAAATCTCAAATCTACTATATCTAAACCATTTGTTTTTCCATCATTCTCCCCGGGTTGAAAACATTCATCCCCGATGAATGTAATGGTAGGTACAAGATAAGCACGACCTGATAAAATTGAACTGCATCACGAATCCTCAATCAAGCCAAGGTGGTGGTCGGGGAATCAATGCATCCTGGTTGAATCAAGATGGTGGAGGTGGAACTGGCTTTCGTGGCAAATCGGCTGAAGTTGGTGATAGTTCAAGCAAGATACGTGCATCATAAGAAGGCAATTCAGCTCCACTGAAAATTAACTCACATACCAAGGCACCAATCTTCGGTGAATCTGTCTTCTATAGAAAGATTTGCAACAGGTAGTAGACATCAGGCGATCACAAGGATATAGCTATCAAAGATGGCTCCATGGTAGGCTCCACTGGAAGTCTATAAGAGTCTTAATAAGAGACTTTTTTACTTCTGACTCTAATTCTGTCTCATCAACAACTTCTGAATCTCGCTCATCAATAATGTCTGGCTCGACGAGGATTGGAGGCTCTGGATCTGGCTCATCAATAACTTTTGGCTCTGACTTATCAACAACTTATGGGTCTGGTTCATGAACAACTTCTAGCTCTTTGTAATCTGCCTCATTGAATAAAGAAGGTGTGGAGCATACAAAGTACAGAAAAGATCTTTTAAAATAAACCAACATTGATAGTCGATATGACTGCTTTTTTCCCAGCAATAAGCTTTTTCCATCCAGCTTTATTTGGGCATAATGACATTTCTGTTAGAAATTAAAACAAAATAACTGAAAAAAGTTTCAAGATTGCTTTCACATTTCTCATACCCATAATGATCATCAGAACCTTGAAAATATGAGATAGCCGCATATATATCCTATTCAACTTTTTTATCATCAGCATCAGTATTTATGTAACTACCACAAAAGTAAAAAACCCATGGAGAAAATTTAGTGCATAAAGATTAAAAGTTATCCAAGAATCTCAACGATTCAAACTAGACTCAAATCGGCTAGAAATGTGGCCTGAACGCCGATCTTGTGCTGCACGAACAATACCGGCACCAAATACGGACTTGTGGAGGTTAGATCTTCTATCCAACTGCTGTGAAATCTTTTCAGTAGTTTCGGGACTCAGTCACGCATCCAAGCTTCATACGGAACTCGAATTGGATTCTGAACAGGCCTGAAATAGGCTCTGGACTGCGTCTGCACTCTTTGCATTGAATAGTAACAGTGAACAGTAAAGTTACGGTTCACGGAACAGTAAATTTCTTTTTTTTGAAGTGGATTTTTGCGGAAGGAAAAAAATCATGAAATTCGGCTTTTATACCAAAATGACGTGAGACAGAGGGGGATTTATGGTTTGTGGTGAGGATTTTATAGAACTGAGGAAGGATAAGAGAAGAAATGAAAGATATGATCACAGATCGCAAGCCGTATCTTATCTTCACCGCTATGATTCAATCCATGAGATTAAAATTAATACAAAAACAAATAGCTTTATTTTTTTATCAAAATCATCAATAATTTTCAAAGATCACTACATGGCTATATATAACCTACAACACATGCACTTTACGTGCAATTATCGATAACATCAAATCTCACCAAATCTAACCAAATCTAACAATATTTAAATTCAAATAACTTATAAATCTCAATCAAAATCTCTACTAAATCTAAACCGTTTGTTTTTCCCATCATCTTTTGTCTCAAGTCACCCAAAAGAAACCTTCAGCCCCGAAGGCTATATCCTTCTGGAACTGTTTACAGTCCAAGACTCCCAATTCCACTTCAAAAGTTCTCAGTAACAGTCACCGAGATGTTCGCCTGCAGTTACGCCTCTCCTTTCTCTCCCATGTTCATAATAAGTAAGCTCCCCAATGCGGGTAGCTATAGATAATGGCGAGATTTTCTGCATGCGATTCCAACAATTCAGTGCCAACAATCACTGCTGTAGCACCCCGTTCCCGGGATACGTACCCAGATACGTGTCCCGATTTTTTTCAACCGTATTGTTTCAATTTTCTTTCAGTTTATTTTTGAGTTGTGATTGCTTATGTTATTTGGTATCGGATCTGGATTCTCAGTCTTAAAGTCAACCCTGACCTAGAACGCGAACCCGATACCAGCGTACTGCCTGATTTGACCTTTCTGATAATCTAATTTAATCGATTTCAGTTTTAAACACTATTTTTATAATATTTTAAATTTTCATGATTTTCTAGAATTTTTCAGAATTAATTTGTAAAATCTTCAAAACTGGTGTCGATCAGTATCGCTGACCGATTCCCAGATTTTTAGTTTCCAAATGGAGTTGAATTTTTAGAAACGGCTTTCATATTACTTCTTAGAATCTCATTTTCTATCTACATACATTTTTTGAGATTTTTCTGAATTTATCAAAATTTGACCGATTTTGGTGTTGACCGGTATTGCCGGAATATTTTAGAATTTTTTATTTGCAAATTAGATTGAATTTCTTGAATCTGACTTCACTATGCATTTTAAAATAATATTTTCTATTTTTGAGAATTTTTGGGAACGTTTCTGAAATAGTCGAATTTTACCCTATTTAAATAATAATATTTTTCTTTCTTTCTTTTCTTACTTTTTCCTTCTCCACTCCTCTACTTAATACTCCCAAGTTATACTATTAATTTAATTATTTAATAACATATTTATTTATTATTATTTTCTTATTTCTTTTCCTTTTCTTTATTTTCCTCTTCCTTTCTTTTCTTTTCTTTCCTTTCTTCTTTTCTTTTCTCTTTCTTTCTCCCCTTACATGCTCCCCATGTCGACCTTACCCTGCAACCAGCAACAGCTGCACTAGCTGCACCATCCCCTCATACCTCCACCATACTCCCCCTCTCCCTCTCCTCTTTATCTTTCCTTTCTTTCTTTTTTTTTTCTACCCATTATTCTCCACCTCCTTCATTTCTCCCACTAACACTCTCTCTCTCCCTTCCTTGTTGACCGCCACCTCCACCATCGCCGTCGCCAGCGCCATCGCCCCCTGGCCGATGCCGCCCCTCCCAAACCCCCTTCTCTTCCCCACTTCCCTCTTCTTCAAATATCCATTCTTCTTCTCTAATTTCTCTATAAACCCATCACCAGTAACTTCTTCTTCTCCAAAATTCACCATCAATTCCACCAATTCATCCACTCCTATCACCCAAACACCATCTCCTCCTCCTCCTCCAACTCCCCACCACCATCAACCACCACCACCACCATCACCATCACCTTCAACTACAACAACTATTACAACAATAACAACCAAACCAACACCCAAACCCCTCCTCCCCGGGGCCCTAGCCGCGCCGCCCCCTCCTCCGGTGGCGCCGCCGCCGCCCCCAGGCCGCTGGCGGTGGCCGACCGCGGCCACCTCCCCACTCCCCTTTTCTTTCTTCTTTCTTCTTCTTTCTTTTATTCCTGTCCTTTTCCCTTCTTTCCACTTTTACCTTTCCCCTCATTTCCTAATTACCCCACATTATCCAACACGCACTACTCTCTCTCTCCTACAACTCTCTCTCTCTCTTAGCCTCATTCCCTCTCTAACTAATCCTCTCTCTCCTCTCTCATTCTCTCTCTAATATATATGTATATATATAAATATATATATTTTATATGGATTAGTAGCATGTACGTGTTTATAGTGTTCTGAGATTTTACACCATTTTTCGGTGATTTAGGCGAGTACATTTCCTATGTTGCTTCATACTTTGCTATCATCATTTCATACCTGGTGATTGCTATTTTAACGTCTATTGCATGATATATTGATATGCGAATGCCTTATTACCATCATTACATGTCTAATAATTATTATCCTGCTTTTTAATACATGATGTGTCGTTATGCGAGTTGATATATGATATACGAGTGATTTTCTAAAGTTAACATGTTATACCGCTATTATAATTCTTTGAACTGGTATTATATTTGTATTAGATATGCCTAGATACGCTCCCATTTCGTTCAGCTTCGCATTGTTACCCCAAAGGCCATTAGCCTTAGTTTTGATGATAACAAACCATATGTAGTTAGGTATTAACAAAATTGTTTAATTAAGTTTCTGGTAAAATTACATGTTGCATTTCGGCTCCATCACAAGACTCACACATTTGAAAGTCAAGAAGATTTAAATTCCAGAGCCTAACACACTAGAAGAGCTCAAGGATCAAGCAATATTCAGAAGACTATTTCAAGATTTGTATTTTTACTTTTTTCATTTTAGTTAGGATTTATAGTCATTTGTTAAAACTAAGATGATAGAGGTTGATAGCTTTTGGATTGACACACACACACACACACACACACACATATTTCATATTCATTTGTGTTTTCAAACAAAAAATTACAACTATGTTTCTTACCGTTTTCCTTATCGTGTTTCAGAAAAACAAAGTTTCGGAAAATCAGGTTTCGGAAAAACAAGTTTTGGAAAAACTGGTTTTTGTTTTAGAAAAGAATTTTATCAAAATATAGTTCTATTTTATTTGGTGTTGATCCCTGATCACACTCTAGTTCTTCAAAGCCCTAAAACTCTATTTTGTATTTACTTATCAAAAGAAAATTCATTGGAAAAATATTGGTTTCTAAAAGATATTCAAAAATCAGGTTTTGGCCCTAAGCCGGTCGACCGCCGGCAGAGCAGAATTGCTCTGTCGGTTGACCGGGTGGTCAACCGACATGCACCGAAGTGCAAACGTGCACTTTGGTCGACCGGGCCGGTCGACCGTCTGCAGAGCAGCGCTCTCTGTTTGGTCCGGTCGACCGGCTCGGTCGACCGACAAAGAATTTCAATCTCTGTTTGGGAACCACGGTCGACCGTCCGGTCGACCGCTTTTCCCAACGGTCGAAAACCCGACCATTGGCGGTCGACCGGCAGTAGAATTTTCTGCTGACTTGGCCCAACAGCTAGTTTCAGATTTGTCTTTTATTGGGTCTTGTCCCAACGGATCTATTGTGTTTTCTACCTTATTTTCATCCCCTATAAATAGTGGGACTATGAAACAACTTCATAATAAGATTTCTAAGCTTTACATCAAAGTTTTTCATAATTTAGCCTCTTTGCAAAAGATTTTCTCTTGAGCCAACTATTTCTAAAGTTTTGGTGTTTTAGCTTGAGCCTTTCCTCTACTTCTCTACTTGCTATTTACACTACACAATCCCAAGTGTTTCACTTCCTCATCTTGGTTGTAGGGTTGTGCTTGTGAGCTATCTTTGTGGTCAAGTATTGATCACGATTTTCTTCGATTGAGAAGTTGTAGAGGTTGCAGCCTCGACGAGTTAGTGAGCTTCAAGTTGGTGTTGCGGCACCTTGAGCGAGGACAAGTGTGTCCGAAGAGTTCTAGTGAGAACTTGTACGATCCAATGAGATCGGTCATAGTGAAAATCCTTCATAGTGTTAAAGGCGGGGACGTAGAGCAGTGGCTCGAAGCTCGAAATATATCCTTGTGTTTGCTATTGCCTACTATCTCTTTAAACTCTACTCTCTCTTTACTTACACTTATATTGCTTACTCTTTTGCAATCTCTATCTAATTGTTATTGCTTATTGCTAGTTTGTCTTTAATTCTGCATTATTTGTCATTGAGTATAGCAATCACCTATTCACCCCCCTCTAGGTGATTTTCAATTGGTATCAGAGCCTAACCCTAGCTTTTGGTTTAACCATCTTAGGGAGATCCTCTTTATTTTGGCTATATTTATTTATTGCATCTATTATTTGTTTGTGCACTAACTTGTTTTCATGGCATCACTCGACTTCTCTAGCATCAAGTCCCCATCCAAGTTTGATGGCTTGAACTTTCCCATTTGGAAGGTCAAGATGAACCTATTTCTCAAATCCCTAGGAGTTAAAGTTGCTAAAGCCATAACCAAGAAATTTGTAAAACCTCACGGTGATGAGGATACATGGTCAGAAGCAACCGCCAAGGACTATGAAGCAAATACCAAAGCCTAATATGCACTCATACAAGTACTTAATGAAGATGATCTTTCTCGTGTTATAAATTATAAATCTGCTTTTAAAGTTTGAAATGATCTCATAATTACTCATGAAGGAATGTCTCAAGTCAAAAGATCCAAAATTGACTTGCTCCGTTCTCAATATGAGAATTTTTATATGTTTGAAAAATGAATCCATTGATGACATGCTCACTCGGTTCACCAAAATCACTAACAGTTTATCTTCTTTAGGTGACAAGATTAATAATGACCAAAAGATCCGAAACGTCATTAGAGCTCTTCCCAAATCTTGGGAAGTCAAGGCAACCACCCTCAAGGAGCTCAACGATAGGGAGGAGATGGACTTCTCTGGCTTCATTGGTAACCTCAAAACCTATGAGATGGAGATGAAGGTGAGAGAAGAAAGAGAGGCTCCAAAGAAGAAAATAATAGCTTTCAAGACGACTCCTTCCTTCTATAATGAAGATGAATCGTCAGAAGACGAGGATGAGGACTTTGCCATGCTAATCAGAAAAGTGGGCAAGATGTTCTATAAAAAGAGAAGACAAATCAACTTCTGAAGAGGAAGACCTCAAGGAAGACTTCAAAAGAAGAAGGAGGAAACGGGTCCTTACTTTCATTGCAAAAGGACGGAACATCTAATAGCGGATTGCCCCTCACTACAAGCCACTACCTTCAAGAACGTCCAAAAGAAAAAGAAGGCGATGGTGGCAACGTGGGATGACTCGGAGACGAAATCCGAAGAGGAGATCGACATCGCACACATGTGCTTCATGGCACATGGTGATGAAGCTTCTAAGATAAACCTAGAAAACTCTTTAGAAGATGATGATTTGACCATGAATGAATTAGTACAATTTTTTAAAGAATTACAAAATAGATATAAAATTTGTCTTTCACAAAACAAAAAATTGAAAAAGGAAAATGATCTTTTAAAGAACAAAATTGAAATTGTTTTAAATGAAAAAAAATGATTTATAAAGGTCTTTTGAGAAAATGAAAAATGATTTTGAAAAATACAAAACTACTTATAAGGATAAAAGCCCAATCATCATTTGTAATAAAAGTAAATTTTTGGATATTCAAAAACACATTGAGGTTTTGGGTACAACTTTGAAAAAGTGTGCTTTTGACATGAATAAATTTGCGTCTATGTTTCCTAAAGGAAAAACCCAAAGGAAACACACTCCTCATGCATCAAACACACATCATAAAAAACATGCACACTCACATCAACACAAGCATGCATTTATGTATGAAAAAATATATACTTGTGCACATTGTGACTGCAAAGGCCATTTGGCTAAATTTTGTTATGCAAAATTAAACATGATAAATAAAAAATGTTTAGGTTCGAGAAAGTACTAAACCCATAGGACCCAAAAAGATTTGGGAACCAAAAGACACGTCAAATTTGATTGATACAAGTGTGTCATCCTCCTCCAAGACTTAGGGGGAGATGGTGCCCGGGTGGTGGATGCATCAAAGCTCAACGAATCAATCGTCACTTTTCAATGAGACACCTATTTTGGAGATTGCCCTTGATTTGGTAGCTTCTCCACTTAAGATTTTTATCTCTAGCTAAATCTATACATGCATATGATTAGCTAGTTTCTTTTTGTGGTAAAATACTTTAATTATGTAGACTTACATTTTTTTGCCTATAGTTGAGATTGTCTATTTAGCTTGCTTTTATTCCATACTAGCCATGTTTTGATTGTCCATATGTCGGATATTTTTTTGGTTAATAAATGTTTTTATAAGTATATTGTAAAATATGAAAATTTATTTTTTAATCATACTTAAGCAAATAAATGGAGATAGCAATTACGCGTCTCAACTCTTATCTAGAGGAATGACGAGGAGAAGTACAGAACCCGTAAAGGGGTATTCGACTTCAATATCTCAAATTTATTGCTTAATTATTGAGAAATATGTTGTTATTAATAATAAAATAAAATAAATAAAAATTAATTTTATGTGTTTTTCATGCCTATTACAATTTTAACATTGTTTCCCTGCTTTATGTGTAAAAACAAATTAGTCTCTAATTTCCTCTAAAAAGAAAATAAAATTAAAAACAGAAATATAATTTTTAACTGTTTTTGGGCAGTTACAATCGACCGACTGGTCGACCGAGTTAGCCTTTCATAGGCCCGGTCGACCGGGCGGTCGACCGATCTAACTTGGAATAAAAAAAATTTTGCCCGAAGCTGGTCGATCGGGCGGTCGACCGACTGAAACCGAGTTTGCTCTCGGTTTGTGCCGATCGACCAGGCGGTCGGCCGGAAGTCGGTTCTGGCTGTTTTACCCGATTTCTTATAAAGCCCTAATTCACAAATTTCTTCTCCCCATCTCTCTCCACCAACTTTTCCCTCTTTCTCTCTTCTATTTTCATCTTCCCCCATCAATTCCCACCCTCAAAAATCCTTCCCTCTCCAAAATTTCTCCTATAATAATTGCTAAAATCACTTTCAGGCTTTAGATCTGCCACTTCTTCAAGAAATTTGGGATTTTTAAGGTATATCAAATTTCTTCCTTAAATCTCTTAAATTTTTCATATTATTCCTGATTACTGTCCATTATTCATGCTATATTCCTGTCTATTATCTTTCATATGTCTAAGAGATCTAGATCTGAGAAAGGGAAAGCCATGAATCATCTTCCAACCCTTTCATCTCCCAAAATGCATCTCACAAATTTTCCATAATCCACAATAAAATTGTTATTTCTGGTAGGACTGTGGTGCTTGGTGATTTTGAGCACCTTATCTTGCTACTATTTTGGGTACTAGTTCTCTTAAGCATTTTGTCACTATTAAAGCACCCGTATACCCTGAACTAGTACACTACTTCTACTCTAACCTATCTTTCCAGAAAAATCACATCAGGTCTAGAGTTTTGGGTAAGGATATTAATATTTTCCTTGATAAAATTGCACATCTTCTACACCTCTCCTGTAAGGGGGTAGATATCTATAATATGAATTTACATGGTTTTGCTTATCCGGACGGTGAGTCTACCCACACCGCCTCCATATTGCTTCATGACGATTATAACCCCGCATTGGTTAGGAATAAGGAGGTGAAGTATTACACTCTCACCGCTCAAGTCTTAACCACAATTGTTTTCTATAACCTCCTGCTAAAATCAGAAGAGTATGGTCATGTTAGGGGTTCTGCTCCTCTTCTGATCTATTATTTTCTGAAAGACATTAGAGTAAATATTCCTAAACTCATCGTTGACTATATGACGTCTGATCATTTTCTGATCCCAAACCGGCACTTGCCTATGGGATGCTTATCACACGTCTTTTGAAGCAACTCAAGTTCGATCTTTCCACTGAACGGCCCATCGAACCGTCAGTAGACATCAACAACACTCTTCTCAAGAGGATGCGTGTTAGGGAGCGTGCTCCTGCTCCTCGCCCCAGCCTATCATACCTGCTGTTGCTCCAGGATCTTCTTCTGCTTCTTCTGCTCTTTTTGATCCATATCTAGCTCTCTCCACTCAACTCGGGAGTATAACCTGCAGATGATCGCTCAGATGACCGCTCACTTCCAGCGGCTAGAGCAGCGAGTGGACAATGATCTTCATCATATATGTGCTTATATTCGCTACTTGTAGACCTGTGTAGATGGCACCTACAGCAGGAACGATTGGCCATCTCCTCTTCCGAGTAGTCACTCTCGGCCACTTTCTCTGACCAGTCCTCCATTTGAGCCTTGGGTTCATCCTTCTGTCGTTCCTGATGCTCCAGCTCTACCGGAAGACCCTGATTTTCAGGAGGGTTGACCCCTTTTGTTGATGACAAAAAGGAGGAGAGATATTTGATGGAGTTATTTGTGGGAGTTAATTTATTTGTGGGATTTATTTTTTATGTTTGGAAGTATTTATTTTATGTATTTGGATATGTATTTTGTTTTATAGACCTATGCTTTGTGTGTTTGTATGTATTTGGTTTTTGAGGTTGGCATGAACCTCTAAGCATATATGGACATATTTATTTCTGACATGATAGTTATCCTTATTGTCTCTATGTGGTATATGTGTGTTGTTTCTAATTCCCTTTTGATCCAACCATCTGCCACTTATTATTTAGAGGCTGGAGGTGTATTTGGATGGATGGAGGGTAACCGTTTATGCATACACTTTTATAACTCAATATCCTTGTTATGCATAGATGGTTAGCATTAGAGCTATATTATCATATCCTATTTATATACTTTTATTATGCATTTAGCTCTTTTATATCATATTCTTATACATGCATGTGTTTAGGGGGAGCTTCACCTGAAGTCTCTTCCCAAAATATTTGTAATAACTTCATATATTTTGTCATCATCAAAAAGGGAGAGATTGTTGGCCCAAAGGCCATTAGCCCTATTTTTGATGATAACAAACCATATGTAGTTAGGTATTAACAAAAAATTTTAATTAAGTTTCAGGTAAAATTACAGTTGCATTTCGGCTCCATCACAAGACTCACATATTTGGAAGCCAAGAAGATTTAGATCCCAGAGCCTAGCACACTAGAAGAGCTCAAGGATCAAGCAATATTCAGACGACTATTTCAAGATTTATATTTTACTTTTTTCATTTTAGTTAGGATTTATAGTCATTTGTTAAAACCAAGATGATAGAGGTTGATACCTTTTGGGATTGACACACACACACAGACACACACACACACACACACACACACACACACACTCTCTTCATATTCATTTGTGTTTTCAAACAAAAGTTTACAACTATGTTTCTTACCGTTTTCCTTATCGTGTTTCAGAAAAACAAAGTTTCGGCAAAACAGGTTTCGAAAAAACAAGTTTTAAAAAAACTGGTATTTGTTTTAGAAAAGAATTTTATCAAAATATAGTTCTATTTTATTTGGTGTTGATCCATGATCACACTCTAGTTCTTCAAAGCCCTAGAACTCTATTTTGTATTTACTTATCAGAAGAAAATTCATTGGAAAAATATTGGTTTCTAAAAGATATCCAAAAACCAGGTTTTGGCCCTCAGCTGGTCGACAAGTCAGTCAACCGCTGGCAGAGTAGAATTGCTCTGTCGGTCGACCGGGCGGTCGACCGACATGAACCAAAGTGCAAACGTGTACTTCGGTCGACCAGGCCGGTCGACCGTCTGCAAGAGCAATGCTCTTTGTTTGGCCCGGTCGACCAGCCCGGTCGACCGACAGAGAGTTTCACTCTCTGTTTGGGAACCACGGTCGATCGTCCGGTTGACCGCTTTTCCCAACGGTTGGAAACCTGACCGTTAGCGGTCGACAGGCCGGTCGACCGGCAACAAAATTTTCTGCTGACTTGGCTCCCAACGGCTAGTTTTAGATTTGTCTTTTGTTGGGTCTTGTCCCAATTGATCTATTGTGTTTTCTACCCTTGTTTTCATCCCCTATAAATAGTGGGACTATAAAACAACTTCATAATAAGATTTCTAAGCCTTACATTAAGGTTTTTCATAGTTTAGCCTCTTTGTAAAAGATTCTCTTGAGCCAACTATTTTCAAAGTTTTGGTGTTTTAGCTTGTGCCTTTCCTCTACTTCTACTGCTATTTGCACTACACAATCTCAAGTATTTTACTTCCTCATCTTGGTTGTAGGGTTGTGCTTGTGAGCTATCTTTGTGGTCAAGTGTTGATCACCGATTTTCTTCGATTGAGAATTTGTAGAGGTTGCGGCCTCGAGCGAGCTAGTGAGCTCCAAGTTGGTGTTGCGGCACCGTGAGAGAGGACAAGTGTGTCCGAAGAGTTCTAGTGAGAACTTGTAACCGATTGACGATCCAGTGGGATCGGTCATAGTAAAAATCCTTCATAGTGTTAAAGGCGGGGACGTAGAGCAGTGGCTCGAACCTCGAAACATATCCTTGTGTTTGCGATTGTCTACTATCTCTCTGAACTCTACTCTCTCTTTTTACTTGCACTTATATTGCTTACTCTTTTACAAGCTCTATCTAATTGTTATTGTTTATTACTAGTTTGTCTTTAATTCCGCATTATTTGCCATTGAGTATAGCCATCACCTATTCACCCCCCTCTAGGTGATTTTCACGCATAACTAATTAAAAGATTAATTTATTGTTGTTATAGATATGGTTGTGAAGAGTTTGAAATGTTTAACTATATTATTTCCTGTATTATATTACATGACTAGATGATTGCCTGACATATAATATTGTGTCTCTGTATTGACTCACCTGATACCGACATGTTAATTATCTGACACTGACATGTTATTACTTGACCCCTGATACCTGACACTTGATATCTGACACCAGTACTTGACATGTTATTACGTGACACCTAATACCTGACACTTGATATCTGACACCAGTACTTGACATGTTATCACTTGACACCTGATACCTGACACCTGATAATTGACATGTTATCACTTGATACTTGACATATGCTATCATCAGGTACTGACACATTTGACCTGATATTGTGACACCTGACTGGATACTATTATACCTAACACCTGTATTACATTGCATATTCATGATTTTCACTTTTATGGGGACTTTGCATGATTATTATACTGTTACTAGACCTCTGGTACTCCTGAACTAATGAACTCCTAAACTCCTGTATTCCTGAACCCCTGTAATAGGGAGACTCCAGATGTCATACTCCTGTTGATCCCCGTAATTGACTAATCATGGATGTTAGATTACTGTGTATTCATTGTGGACATTATCTTTGGACAATATATATAATAAAGTACTCAACTTATACTGGAATTAGGGAAACTGATGGATATCGGTATGATGTCATATTTATAATGGTGGATATTTCTGAAGTGTCATGTGGGGCGCGTAATGATAAGTCTCCGGAAGCAGTAGCCTGATATCTGAAGTGTCGTGTGGGGCGCGTAATGATAATTTCCCAAAAGCAGTGGCCTGAACTCCTGAACCGTAGTCCCAGGCAGAGACGGGACCCACTATAAATATGAGCCATCAGATTTATCAGTTTCCAAGTAATAACTCGTCTTATTCATAAGTGGATGTATGTGTACCGGTAGCATATACCTAAGCATATGGATCAGATGAATAACATAAGAATGTAACAACCAAACAGTAATAATATTAGGAACATG
The DNA here is from genome assembly GCA_038442645.1 of Agave tequilana. NCBI lineage: Eukaryota > Viridiplantae > Streptophyta > Magnoliopsida > Asparagales > Asparagaceae > Agave > Agave tequilana. The sequence goes on from JAVJIF010024647.1 coordinate 26,033, forward strand.
TGATATTTGGTCTCTCTTTTGTTTGGATCCTGGTACTCACATATTAGACCCGTGTAAGTTCTACTAGAGTGCAAACTTTAGTGTGGACTATCAGTGATGTGAGGCGCCGGTAGGGAGGCAATTGAAATATCAAACGGTACTAATAATTATTATCGAATAACTTAAAATGCAGTACCTTTATATTCTCCGGTTATAGTGATAAATCATTTAATCAGGTGTTATGCCCTGAGTTGACACCCAGCTTTATGCCATATGATTTCTGGGATACAATGATTACTACTGACGCACTCTAGTTCTGTTACTTTGAGGGCAACTCAAGTTGTATGAACTCAGATGATGGCGACATCGGATATGTGGTATATAGATGAGGGTTTCCTTATTTGGATTATCCCCTTAACGTATCAATCTCGTGAATCCATAATCTGAGCTTGTACAACTAATTTTGTCTATACCTGTATTTATCGCATGTTTAATGTATTTATCACATGTCTATGTGTACCTATGCTCTCCATACCGTTTTCTATGCATATTTTTCGATTCACATTTATTGATATACATGTATTTACTTGATTTCGGATTTATTGTCGTTCCTTTAATTTCTTTTATGTTACTTGTCATTGCCTGTACCTGTATGCCTGAACCACATCACTTGATTATGTACACGTGTGACTGCCTGACGCCAACTGACTTTATCATATGTACTCGCTGGGTTGCTTTCTGATAACCCTGGATCCTTATGTCCAGGTCCTGGAGCCCGAACTGTGGTGGTCTTGTTGTAGCTGATCAGAGTGCGGAGCGGATCCTTCCGTGGCGATCGGAGTATAGCAGAAGCTTGGATATCACCGTAGCTCTTCCTCCCAGCTCTTCTCCTGATTGGCTCTCGAAGCTTCTCTTGCTGCTCGTGAGCACTTCTCATCTTTCGTTATATAAATCTCTTCGTATTGTATATTTTTATATTTTCTAGTAATGTAATATTCCTGAATATTGTATCACTCTCTGTGATAACTATGTACTTTTACTTTTCTGTTAGAATGTATATTATCACTGTGCTTCCGCACTCTGATTCTTCCCTGTACTGATGCTTAGCCTATATACGTGAGGGTATTTCTGACCTGCGTATATACGTCACATTGACGTCTCCGTACCCGCGGGATCGGGGCGTTACAACTGCCATTATAGCAAATCTGCTTGTGAAGATCGTGCAATTACAGAGATCACACTCACACCATCCACCTCCATGCTGACAGGTCAGTATAAGTAGACCTCCTCCTCCAATGAGAAAAGAGTTTCCTTCCTCCCAATTGATCCTAACTTAGAAATATACCAACAAATTCTCTGTAATTCTTGTAACTTGAGAATTATAGTGGAATCATCTCCCCCTCTCCGTGATTTTTTCTGATTTGGGTTTCACGTCAAAAATCTTGTGCACCTCTCTTTTTCTGTGTTGTGCATCACTTTTATTCACACACTTCCCATTTTTCTACTCTCGCTTGTGGTGTGGATCGACTGTTCGATCGGTCGCGGCGGATCATCTCCACCACACATGCTTATTTCTTAAAATTATAAAGCTTGGTAACTTTATTTTCAGTTTTAGGGTTTCTAGGTCACACAGATGATAGTGTAAGAAAAGAAAAAGGTTTGCAACAGGCAGTGTAAAATGTTGATTGAGCAATTGATAATTACAAATGAGGTGTTAAACATCATCAAGTATGTGTTTTTTAAATAAATTTGAGTAATTTACTCCTCATCCGTAACAAGCCATTTTAAATTTTTGCTAAAATTGGCCATCATGTTTGCTATGACTGATGATCTTGACCAGTTTACATAAGCAATTTCCAAAATTTCCAATTTGATTTTTCTTCCTGTTTTAAAAAAATTTATTTATTTATTTATTTATTCTGGTAAGTGTGATATTTATTTGGATAATTCTGAAGAAGTGAAAGTTCTCCCTTTTTGACTACATCCTCCGAAGTGAATTGGCACCGCTTTAAATGCATACAACAATATAACGTTGGCAAAAATTGCTTTGGAAATGTAATGATGGATAGAAATGGACAAAGAGAGTGCGAGATAAATTATTTCTATATTGAAAAATGATATAAATAGTTGGACTGAATGATCATCACACAACTAGTTGCTTGTCTAGATTATTTAGCTAGATTACTGCTTGGCGGTGAAATCAAATGGCGAAGAGGGGAGAGAGGGAGACGAGGGGAGGAAGAAGGAGGGGGAAAATGTGTGTGTGTGTGTGTGTGTGTGTGTGTGGGGGGGGGGGGGGGGGGGGGGGGGGGGGGGCTCGGGGGCTCTCTTCCTCTAGTTTTCTCTATGACTTTCTCTCTCTTTGAGGGACAGACAGACAGACAAGGTCGAAGAAGGACTCACGAGAGAAAACCTCGCTTCGATCGGTTTAATAAAAACAAGATATTGCCCATTACATTGAATTTCAGCAGAACAATAGCATATGTATCCAATATGCTCTTACACAGTACATGTTTATTATCACTAGTATTACCCTCATGGTAGACAACATTGGGTAATATCTTAGTCCTACCCGAGTCCAGAGGATACCTTAAGGATCCATACCCCAGGAAAGATCAATCAAATCATTGAGTTCCAAGTATTCTCCTGCCGGAGCACCATCATCTATTTCCATACCTTCTCTAAGTCCTTATGTGGCAAGGCCTCCATCATCCTCACCAATGGCCCAACTCAGCACCTCTGCCTGCAGAAGTTAAAAACTATATAATTGCCATTTTTAATCCTCAAAACTCTTTACAATGGATCGGAAATGACTGTTACTTTTCTTTCTTTCCTTCTTTCTTTGATTTGCATTCAAATCTACTGATGACTATAAGTTGGCTGTTTGTCATAACCTAATGTTTAGAAAATTTAGGTGTTTTAAGGGGCCTGATATTTTGTGATTAAGTTACTGGAATTTTCACTTTTTTATCATTCTAGTCCACATCCTTTTAATATAATGGGCATAAGTTATTTCTGTTAAAAATAACTGGCAATTCTTTTAGACAGGTTGTTTTCAACCTATGTCATTTATATGAAAGCATGCCCTTCATTCTTTTGATAGCTGTCCAAAGGTATTATATTTGACATTTTTCTATAAATACTTAAAGTGTAAATTCACTTATTTGTTAGCAGAAGTCCCAATTGTGTTGAATCGAATACGTCAAGAAATTTTTTTAAAAAAAAGTACTGAATTTGAGGGAATGAAATGAACAGTATACATTTACGTTCCAACTCGTTTTCTTTTTCTTTAGTATAACCCCTCCCCTAAAAAAATGAGAAGGAAAAAGAAACAAAAATAGAAAGAAAAAAAAAAAAGCCTTCGAACTTCCTCCTTTGCTTGCTCCCTACTGTCTTGGATAATACTACCAAGTTCCCAACATTCGTTTTTCAAAATACTGCAAATAGATATTAGCATCAGACTGTCAGTATTATGTGATTTATAAATGTTTCTTGCCATAAATTTATCCTCAATTAACATTCTAAATGATTATAAATTTTAACTATATAGAAAGGAGTCAAAGGGCAACTAATCTGGGAACTTCAAAAGTAAAATAGTTGTCCAGAAAAATCCTCCCCTTCTGTTATTTTCAATAAATCATTATCATGTAAATGATTACAAATATTGAAATAAACAGCAAGGGACCACAGTAATTAACTTCATAAAGCAAAGTGAAGGAGATTTACTGGTCTCACATCTCTGAATTATATATTCCAAAACCCTCTTAGTAGGTAAAAAATTCATTATCTTTAGTTTTTCATGTAAATGCAAGTTGTAGAAAGTGATGAAGTCAAGATACAAACAAATGTTATAGAGGAAAAAGAACTCATTTTACCTTTTCCACCTTAAGTAATAAAAGGAGGAACAGCAAATAATTATGCTTACTGGTACTATGAAAGCAACATAAATCAATATAAAACAATGTAAAGTAAATTCTAATAGATCCATAGGCAAATTGTTCCAAAAGCTTTTCATATTGAAATATATGTGGTTGTGGTTTTAGTTTTTTTAATAAAGTTTCTATTTATTCACTTTACTTTGGATTGTATTATATTTTTTAAATTAAAAACTGTGTCATTTATGCTTCAAGCTATATTGGTTTTTGCTTTTAGCTTAGGAGTTGGAACACTATTTTTTATGCCATCGCTTTTCAACATTGGTAGAGTCATTAGCTGGATTAATCTCTTATATTTGATTTAATCTACTTTAATAAACCATTAATTGTTTATATTATTAACCTTTTATATCATTATTGGTTTTAACCCGTAATTGGGTCCCAAATGAATTATTAAATTGCATCAAATCTATTACATACTCCAACTCATTTCATGTTATCACAACTTGTTAAACCTGTTCAATAATTAATGAGCACCTTTAAATTTGATTTTATCAAAATTTTTACTTCTCTAATTATTCATATTAGACAAATATTTCAAATACCAATATTTAGAAATCACTAATCAACTATTGAATTATACAAGTTTTGGTTGAAACTTAATCTAATACTGATCAATTATTAAGAAGAAAAAGCCAATCATTGCGAATTGTTTTTACTTGTTTATAATTTTAAACTAATTTCTATTTTTTAAGTCATCAATACTAATAATCAGATAATTCTGATCTGAAATTGTTGAAAGCCTGCTTTTAGATTTTATGGATGACATCTATCTTTAGAATGATATAACCAAATGCATAACTTAAAAAAAACATTGAGGAATCCATCATTATAAATGAGTTTATGTCAATTGTACAACACTGTCAAGTATGTGTTTTTCAACTAATCCATTGATCTCCATTTTAGTATACTGAATTCTCTACATATCAGCTATAAAATGCTTACTAAAAGGTGGTACGTCACAAGTTTTCAACTAGTAGAATTGTTGGCACAAGTACAATACACTTCTATACATGTTTGGGGGTACTTTCAGTGATTTCGTGGGCTGTTTGGATTCAAGGAAGTGGGCGGAAATAAGAAAGTGGGAAGTAAGTTTTTTTCTTTAAAAAAAAATGAGAATTTGTGTGTATTTTTTTTTTCAGTGTTTGATTAGCAGTTGGAAAGTAGAAGTGAAAAAATATACTGTGTTTTTTAGTGTTTGGTTAGTAATGTGGAAGTGAAAATGAAAAAACTGATCACAAAGTTGAACGTAAAATAATATTAAAATAAAAATTAATTATGAAAAAAATTGGAGTATAATTAGAATGCAAATGAGAGTTACATGACCACAAAATTAATTGTTTTGAGCTACAACTTATTACAAATGAAATTTGCATGACCACAAAATCAACTGTAGCATCTTAAAAGTGAGGAAAGGGAAAAAAGAAAAGAAAAAGGGAAGTGAGAGGAAATGGTTGTGAAAGGGTTCTTTGAATTCAAAGAAGTGGGCAGAAGCGAGGAAGTGGGAAGTATGTTTTTTTCTTTTGAAAAATGAGAATTTGTGTGTATCTTTTCTGGTGTTTGGTTGGTAGTTGGAAAGTGAAAGTGGAAAAGTATATTGTATTTTTCGGTGTTGGTTGGTAGTTGGGAAGTGAAAGTGGAAATGAAAAAATTGACCACAAAGTTGACCGTAAATAATATTAAAATAAAGATTAATTATGAAAAAATTGAACTGCAACTAGAATGCAAGTAAGATTGACATGACCACAAAATTAACTGTTTTGAGATACAACTTATTACAAATGAGATTTTCATGATCATAAAATTAACTGTAGCACCTTGGAAGTGAGGAAATGGTTGTGTAAAATGGAAAAGAGAAAAGAAAAAGGAGATTTTCCATTGTCCTTTTCCGTATTTGGACGAACAACGAAAGTGGAAAATGACACCTCCCACTTCCGCACTTCCACCCACTTCCTTGAAACCAAACAGCCGAGTTGACAGAGCCTGCTGGCTATCACTTGAAAAACTTTCCCAGTTTCCAGGTGTTTTCGCATGCATTTCTAAACTTTCTCTTGACAAGTTTGCACTTACGTGGCCATTGGGTTTAAATTTTTTCCCAGATGTACTGTAGAATCCAATTGTGGGATTACCTCCACAGGTTCATCTCTACTAACGTTTTGCTGTAATTGGTCATTTACAGAGCTCTGATTGATGAACTAGGCAAGTTTTAAAAGCAATTTCCAAATATTCCAACCTCTAAAAGATGCATCTAGATAGTTTCATAGTTACTTTGGCATCTCTTTCTAACATTGATTTTCTTCTTTCTTCATTTTATTTTTTAAATTCTAGATAAATGTGAAATGTAAAATTTCCTCTTCGATTACATCTCTTAGGTACTCTGAAACCATTGGTTAAAAATATAGCAGTGTAAGGTAAAAAATTAGCATTAGATATATACAAATAAATATTAAAGAGAGACCGAAGCCTTCTATATACAGAGCCAAAATTCTCTGTATATAATTGGTTAATAGAGGAATCAGATGATCTTCACGCAACTATTGCTTGTTTAAATTTATAATAAAAGCAAGAGATAAAGTTGCCCAACTAACTTTGAAGCTGGAAACAAATAATAGCATACATAGGTGTAGACAAGTCCACAATGCTCTTACATATAACATATTTATTATTAGAGAAAAATGTACCTCAGCAGTCAGCTGAGAGACTCTCTCATGTGGCGGTGACGTGGTTAAATCTCAGCCACAAATTCTGGACGTAACGTTACCATCGTCATAGTTTTTTGTGAGAACTGCGACCAGGTCGTAGTGTTTTTGTGAGAGTTCTCTCAGCTGACGGCTGAGATTCAAATACCTCTTATTATTATTATCATCATCATCAATATATTACCTTCATGGAGGACAACCTTGGGTAATATATCTTGGAAGATTCGTCAAGGATCCATGGGGGAAAGAAGATCATTCAATTCTAAGTATCCTCCTGCCAAAACTTCATCCCCCATTTCCGTTTCGTCCATTGCTCCATTTATGATAATGCTGTTGATATCTTCATCCATGAGTTCACGAGTTACCTCACCCGCAAAAGTTAAATATTTCATAGTTTAATATATTATATTACTCTTTTTAGTAGAAGAAAATGGATGTTCTGTTCTTGGCTGGCATAAATTCGGAAGAATAAATTATTTGCTAGTCATAGAAATAGACTCGAAGAGACATAGGCACGGGCGCAACATTTTGTGATATTTAGTAGCTATTGAGATATTCTGAATGACTTAGATTAGTTTGGGATGATAAAATCCCAGTGCATTTTAGGTTTCACTTTGGGGGTGTTTGGTTGCTGCAAGTGGGTTGTCCACTTACAACAACAACGTTACTTTCTCATGTTTGGTTGCAGGCTGCAAGTGCAAAATTAACTTGCAGCCCAAATAGTTAAGCTTGTGTCTCCACTTGCAGCTCAAACAGTTAATTTTGTGGCTCCACTTACAGCCACTTGCAGGCAAAACAGTTAATTTTGTGGCCTACTTGCAAACACTTAGACTTGTTGAGCCAAACAGTTAATTTGTGACCCGCTTACAGAGTCATTTGCAAAGCCCTCTTGTAGACCCATTTAAAATATTTTTATTAATAAATTGATATTTTAATTATTAGATTAATCTTGTTTAATTATTAGATTAAGATTTTTATTATTGTTTTGATATTTATAAGTATTAGATTAATATTTTTTATTATTAGATTAATCTAATTCTTTATTATTAGATTAATAGTTTTATTAGTAGATTAATTCTTTTTAATTATTAGATTAATATTAATTATTGGATTAATGTTTTTTATTATTAAATTTAATGATATTTAAAATTAGATTGTAATGTTTAATATTTCTTAATTTTTAATACTAGATTAATATATTTAATATATCTAATAATATTTAATATTAGATTAATGTTTTTTTAGTAAATTTAATACTATTTAATATTTTATAATTAGATTAATATTTTTTTAGTTATTAGATTAAAATTTTTTGTTAAATTTAATTATTTGAAATATATACTTATGTCATGTAAATCTCACTTGCAAGCTCACAATCATAGTTCTTTTGATAATAGCTGTTCAAAAATATCCATATTTAGATAAACACAAATTGAACCATAGTTCTTGCAAATGAAGTTTCTAAACATAATTGATGTTCAATTATCCATTGCTCACTAATGTGATGCTTTTCTTGCATGATGTGAAAAACTTGCATAAATAATGACATTGTCTCATCTCATTATAAATTCTTTGATATTATATCTGTCTTCATAGAAAACACATTTTCTTGTCTAATACATCATTTGTTTTGTTTAATTGGGAAAATTTAGATCTTTATGAAAATTCGATGCAGACAAAAAAAACCTAAGAGATTGACATTAATTTCTAGTTGTATCCAGATACAACTCTTCATTCTTAAACAAACAAGTGGAAGAACGTTTTATTAGATAGCAGCAGGTCCAACAAAAAATATGTCGAAATAAAATAATAAATGCATAACTTGGTGTAATAATAGAGAAAAAGTGTATATTAGTGTTCGAAGGATTAGCTGTTCTTTCATTTCTATCAATAAATATTGTCATGTAAACTTTGACTATGAAAATTGAAACAAATGTCAGGATCATCACCACAAGTTAAGGAACTGTACCTTTCTCTCACCTCTAAATTATATTCTAGAGCCTTCCATATCAGTTGATAACAATAATTTTCTGTTTTTCATCAAATGCGATTTGTAGACAGTTGATAAAATCAGATACAGACCTGGCACGTGTTGTATCTCTGTCTTGTTTTCGATGGGAACCTCACTAGGGTTTGGAAGTGGATACACATTAGGGTTTCCAATGGCCATGCCTACGTTGATCACAGAATAATGACGACAAGAACAATAAAGCCTATATCTCAAAGTTTTGGCGCAAATTAATTGAATTCTATTTGTGAAACATTAAGTTAATTTATTACTTTATTACTTCCTCATATATAAAAAGCTTATGCTCGTCTCTAAATTTTATGTTGCAGGAATGGGGAAGACCAAAGCCTGGATGAAGACCCGATATCTTCCCACGGTTCAGCACGATGAAGACTCCGCTTCTCCCTCCGCTGCCGGCGATCCTCGAGAAGAGGACGAGGAAAAGAAAGGGGAGGAAGAAGAGGAGCTGACCAGCCTCAAAAATAGTTCCATATGGGATGGGGGCAGGTCCATGGCGAGACTTCAGCTGCTGCATTGCATGAAGTGCTGAGTACATGGAACCGAGACAAATTCTCTTCTGGGGAGGAACTCTTTTAAATTTATGTTAGGAGGGGAAAAATGAGTGAAAGTTGTGACAGGAACTTACAAAGTACTTGCAGTATGGATCAGATTTTTTCTTTTAATAGGAACGGTTTGGCGAAAAATGATGCTGACTCTAATAAAAATTGGAGAAGGTTCCAAATATCTCCACTGTTGTGTGGCCTTCCTCAAGGATCCAAGTCTTCGGTTGTAATCTTTTACTGAACAGGGATTTTAATGGATTGCCATTATATTTCGGCATTGCGCATTGTTTACACACACAAAAATATGTATATCAGCTGACAGCTGAGAATCCGCTTAGCCTGAGGTGACGTTGCACATTATTAGCCACACCAATAAGTTGCGGCTCGCCTATTGGAATAAGTGAAATTATTAAATGCCCCATGGTAAAAGGAAGTTGTCTTGCTATTGTTTATTATTATTTTTCCCCTAATTCTTGTTACGCACATTATCAGATCAACCTTTGAGTCTTACTGCTAGAAAATTTTTCTAAAAAAAGCGGGATCTAGATAAGATTTTTTTCCTTTTTCACTTTGCAGACCTAAATCTCCAAGCTCTTCGTCGTGGTCTCTTTTTCTATTTAATGTCGACCGCCGACCAGAACACATCTCCTGTCAATTCAGGTCACTGTCCTCCCCGATCTCTTTCTCCTGATTTAAATATGAATCATATATTATCGTGTGCAACTTTCTCACAGAATATTAAAAATCTTAAAGGGTTGAGATCTTTGGATGCTGATCAAGAAGTTTCGTTTTATCTTTTTTTTAATTTTTTCCATAATTTCTTATATGTAAAAAAATCTTGGGTAACGTAAATGGAACTGCGACCTAGTTTACGTTTTATAGAACAAGAATCGCTTTTACCAAAGTCATTTTTTTCAGTTAATAATTTTACAGTTTTGTTAACTGAGATATCAGTCGCAGTTATTTAATTTGAAAATTACCTATTTTTCTCATATACTGTAAATTATAAAAACAACGACTAAGGTCGCAGTATATATTAAAATAATTTTTTCAGTTATTATAAACATCTTAAAGTATGTGATTATGGTCGCTGTTTTTAATAAACTATGTCTCAGTATTAAATATATAACTGAGACGTTACTTGCAGTGTGTAATTACCTTACATGTGTGACCTTTTGCGTGGTCCTTTAAGGACTTCCGACAGAGGTCGTAATATTACAAAATATCACCTTCTTAGCAAAAAACCTGGACATCCTGAAAGCTGCGACTACTGTCACAGTCTTTTATTCAATAGTCTCAACTATTTTTACAATTGCGACCTTAGTCGTAGTTTATTTATTATAGTTCAGACGTGTGATTTTCAATTATTTCTTTTTATTTTCAATTACCTGTTTTTTCTCATATACATTAAACTATAAGAACTGCGATTAAGGTAGCAGTATATATTAAAACAATTTTTTTTATTATAGACATCCTAAAGTATGCGATTTTGCTCGTTGTTTTTAATAAACTATGTCTCAATATCTATATAATAGCGATGTTATCTGCAGTCCATAATTATCTTGCATGTGCGACCTTTTGCGTAGTCTTTTAATATATTAAGAATTTCGACAGAGGTCGCAGTATTACGAAATATCACATTCTTTTGTAAAAAATCTGAACATTCTGAAAGCTGCGACTAGGTCGCAGTCTTTTATTCAATAGTCACACCTATCTTTTACAACTATGACCTTAGTCGCAGTTTTATTTATTATAATTCAGACGTGTAATTTTCAATTATTTCTTTTTATTTACTTCAACAAATTTTTTTGTAGGATCTAAATTTACATGGAGAAATGTCTGGAAGCATAGTTATTCTTTAAGGATAATAATTTTCCATGAACGATAAAGCATACAACTTTTACAATGCTTATGCAAGGAACAGAGGTTTTGGCGTGAGAAGAAAAGGAATAGTTAAGTCACGTAGGCCTCCTAATGAAATTATTTGCAGAAAATTTTATTGCAATAAGGAGGGTGTGAAGAAGCTGTGTGACAAAAGATAAGATGGGTTTACAGTCAACCATCGAATCGACACTAGAGTTGAGTGTCCTGCTGAGATTCATTTACGTCTTCGCTTATTACTACACCGAAGATTTTAGGTTGTCACCTAGTTTATTGATTCTCATTCACATGATTTATCAAGCCCGGATAAGGTCCATCATTTTTACTCTCACCAAACACATCGATCAAAGATTAGCAGAAGTATTATGACCAATTTAGTTGATGTAGGAATTCGTCCTTCAAATATTTCTGTGTTGTTAATACAATGAATCATGGAGAAGGTTGTGAAGAAGTAAGTCAGCAACAAGTTATTGATTTTACTCGACACCGTAGAGATAACATTGGCCATGAGTTTATTTCGATCATCAAATATTTTCAAGAAAAAACTGAGTCCGATCCAGATTTTTCTTTACAAGTGAAGTGATAATGCGGGCACATTTAGAAGTATTTTTTGGCCTGATGGAAGAGCAATCTCCTCGTATTTGAGTTTTTGTGATGTGATTGTTTTTGACAAAACATACAAGACTAAACACTTGAACCTACCATTTGCTCCATTCACGGGAGTGAATCATCATCGGTAGTCAATTTTATTTGGTTGTGCATTGCTTGCGGACGAGCAGAGGGAAACATTTGTTTGGCTATTCAATAAATGGTTCAAATTCATGTACGAAGTTGAAAGTGATTATTACTGATCAGGATGCCTAGATAGGTGATGCCATCAAGATGGTATTTGTAACCCCCTGCTTCCGGTGTACGTATCACCGTATCAGTATGTGTACGACGTACAAAATTGATTTGACCTCCGTAGCAGTCCGATGAGCTGATTTCACTTTTAAAAATCATTTTCTAATATTTTAGATTTTTCAGGATTTTCTGGAATTTTTCTGAATTATTTTGGAAAATCTCCGTAGTCGGTGTCGACCGATACCGATAAGCAGCTTTACGATTTTTATTTCACAAATGGGATAGAATTTTGAGAATCATCTTTCACCGTATGTCTTAGAATCACATGAGCTACGTATGGTATTTTGGGGATTTTTCTGAATTTATCGAAAATCCGGCCAAACCGGTGTCGCCCAATATCGGCGAGACACTCTGGGATTTTTAAGTTGCAAACCAGATTGAATTTCATCAAACCGTCTTCATATTCTGTCTCAGGGTAATATTCTCTATTTTCTGTAATTTTTGGGCACCGTTTGGAGCTGGTCGAATATCGGGTCAATTTAATAATAATAAAAGATTAATTTTTAATCTTCTTTTCTTTTCTTTTCTTTTCTTTTCTTTCCTTCTTCCAGCGAATTCCTCCCACCGACTTAACCCAATCATCTCTCTCTCTCTCTTCTTAAATCCTCACTCCCTCTCTCTCTTTCACAATCTCTCTCTAAACCACTCTCTCTCTAATTCCCTAACCTCTCTCTCTAACCTTTCTCCCTCTCTCTGTGTGACCCCACAAGGGGGCTGACCCGTGCCAGCGGCCAGTCGCCGCCGGCCGCAACCCGCAGGCCGCGCCCCCTTCTTCTTCTTCTTCTTCTTCTTTTCTCCCCTTTTCTTTGCTCTGTTTCTTCCCCTCTCCTTTTTCTCTCTTTTCCCCCTCTCACGTTCTCTCTCCCGCACCCTCTCTCTCTCTCTCTCACCCTTGGCCGGAGACGGGACCGGCGCCGGCAGGCGCCGCCGGCCAGCTAGCCGGGCCGGCCAGCTAGCCGGGCCGGCCGGCCCGAGCTGAGACAAGCAGCAGCACATGCTGCTGCTGCCCCCGTGATGGGTTCACACCCATAAATGGGTGTGAACCCAATAACCCATTTGGGTTTTATTGAAACTCAAAAACCCACTTCTTGCTACCTTATAACCCGTTAACCCATGACCCGTTAATTTAAGTTAAACGGGTTTGGGTTGTGGATCTGGACCCGACCCGTTATGAGCCAAACCCACATCCGAAACCCAATAAAGTATTCGGGCGATATCGGGAGCATCCGGACTCCGATTTGGACGATTCTGGATCCGTTGCGATCGTGGGAAAGAGAGATACCTCCCCAGAGCCAGTTTGTGAGTGTTTTTATTTTATAAATTATCTTTTATCATGTTTAGGGATAGGAATTGATTGCTTTCTGTGACAAATCATGATTATGGATAAAATACGGTAACTACTAATTATTAACTGGTAATGATTAGACATGCATTGTAATAAGAATAACCTAGAATATTTTTAGGTATTTTCTGATTTAGAATAAAGATAAGGAGGTAATAATAATAATAATAAATACTGACATAGACAACTCGGACACAGTCATTCTACTTGCACAGCAGCTGCCACTCGGGCCACTAGGTCGTCATATGCTTGTACACTCTTATGACATGTAGTGTATCACAGTCACGTGATATGCATACTGAGCCATAGATATACGATGACACTACACTGTTACTAGACAATCATGCTAGACACCGTTACGGTAAGTCACAGGATATGGTCTTGCACGATACACGGACCACTGGTATTACATTGATTAGTGCTCTGCAGACTTATGGCTACACATCTATGTTCCACGAGTACGGATAACATTCCATATTATTGTTATTATCAAGATACCGATGTGTTATACGGATTATTGCTACACATTTATGTTTCATGGCTGCACGGATATACCAATGCACAGACTACCGCATGTCATATTATTATCATCGTCACATGGATTCTCGGCATAGCACTGTTACACATGCATGTATGGTTTCTCTATTCTTGTCATATGGATTCCCGCTCAGATTGCATGTATTATTGTTCCATGTTACCGTATTCATGTTATATGATTGTTTCCTGTCACTGATATGGATATTCCCGTTACTGGACATGAGAGCTGTTGATACGCGATATGTGGAATCCCACATCCTGTTATATTATCCTGTTATATTGTTCTCGTTTCCCGTTATATTGTTCTATGCTATCAACAGAGCTCAGGTCCAGTTATCATGTTACCCGTATCATGTATTTGTTCTTGTGACATTGTATACTTGACATATCAGATCATAAAGCTAACTTGGGTATGGGAGAGACTTGACGGTTGATTAGATCATATCGGGTGGATGTCTGGATCTATTGTTTGTCCCACTGCAGGGGACGGGGTAGTGCTGGCTACCGTCTGTTACTCATGAGCATCCCGTTATTGTTTTAGCTCATTGAGATTCCCGTTACATGTTACAGCTCTAGCGGGCTAGCCCTAGTCTCAGCAGCCAGGGGTCTGTTTAAGGCCGTTGTCCCGGGTATGCAAGGGATACACCCACCCGATAAGAACTCTTCGACCATGGGTTTCCAATTAACATAATAAAATAATATACACAATAGTGACGTCGGAAACACTTGTTATTGGTCACTCTCTCGTTTGGATAATGGTACCCGTAGGCCATGTCCGGATGGGTTCGACTGGAGTGCGGGCTCCAGTATGAACTGCCAGTGGTATGGGACACTGGAAGAGATGATTAAAATACCAGGTGATACTGATTGCTACTATTGTATAAATGACATGACTTGCCTGATACATGTATGCTATCTTGTTACTGTTCCTGATGATTTATCTGCTATCATGTTACATGTCTACTTGTTACTTTACCTGTTACATTTACACTTTCTGTGGTGGCATACTACTCAGGTATATGTATACTCTGCATTGTATATATTCTGTTTTCTGTATACCTTGCAGACATCATTACTGTCTATGCACAACACCGTATTATGGTTATATTGCATATGCCCATCTGCAGGTTCACTTCTATCACGTCACCAATAACATGTTCATTTCTAGCACGTCACCACTAGACAACATTATTTATTATATAAACTGGATACGACATGACCCGATGATAACCGGCTAGGTAGTGATGGTATTAAAAGATGACATGTTTATATATTTCTACTGCTTATTATATGCTTATTATATGGTATCACTATTACAACATCATGTATTATATACTATTATCGTGCTTGTATTACTATAGTATATATTACTACCTCCTTCATTTTACCACTCACTAGGTCGCTTTCTGACGACCCTGGGTTTGCGTGCCCAGATTGGAGATCCGAGTTATCATTTGATCAGATAGTCCATTGGGTTCACATAGGAGACTCATTATCGAGACCATTCATAGGTATCTTTATGATTTATTTCTGTTATCTTATTTATTCCTGTTTTCCTATCGGTTATGATCACTAACCTCTTTCTGCATGTATTCTTGTACTTATTTCCTGCTGGAACTCTTATAACTATGGAGGTTATGTCCTATACTGAGGCTTAACGTACGCGTGAGTGTGTTTTCACCTCGCGTATGTACGTCGCCATAACGTCTCCGTATCCTTGGGATCGGGGCGTTACAGTATTGTTTCCTCGTTGTCTTCTCAACTGTTTTAACAGGTTCTCGTTCTGTTTCCGCTGAGATGTTAGCTTCAATATTATCTCTTCTTTCTCTCCTTCATCTTCTTCTTCTTCATCATCATCTTCAGCAGGAAGGCCAATTATAATTTTTTCATTATTCGAAATGTTAGCCATTCGATTAAAAATCTAAAAATTATGTTAAACAAATATCAATATAAAATTAATCTGTTAGTTCCGCCACTTATATCGCAGCAAAATGGAACTTATATTAGAAAAGCTACCAAACAAACTATGACCATGGTTGCAGTCTTAACTTTTAACTTTAAGACAATATATCAGTGCGCGACCATAGTCGCAATATGAATTTCATATTAAATTCGTCCTGTCTCAGGTACTGCGATCTCAGACGCAGTCAAAATCAAGAAATAAAAGAACTACGACCTTTGTCGCAGTACACTTATAACGTAATGAAAGGGACTGCGACTTTGGTCACAGTCTACTGAAATTTTAGCAGAGTAACTTTGACTTTGACAGCTAACATAAAAATAAAAAATAAATATATAAAAACTATTGAAGAGTTTATGGTCGCTAACTATTAAAAACTAACTTTATCTTCTTTAACATCATTAAGATCAATTTCAATCAGGGCTGTAATAATACTTTGGATCTCTAATCTTACTGCCCGTGGGGTTTTGTCCTCCAACCCTTCCTCGGCTCAAAAATAATAGCCCTTTCACATAACCAATACTGCAACATGTATTAGTATATTAGTTTATATGAACAGTGTCAATATATAAGTGATTTTCAATAATATTTACCGACTATATAATTCATACTTACAATAATTTGCACGGAGCATCCTTGTACTCAAATGTGGTGTGCCTAAAGATATTCATTGACTCGATCAGGAATTGTCAAATAACTTTAGCCCAGCATATAGTCTTCATCGGCTGAATATTAACAATTTGCTCCACTATATACCACCGCACCGTGCATTTACTGCCAGAAAAGAACAGAGTGGCCGACATATACAGGATGATTAGTGTTGTGAAGTATTGAGTTGCAAGTCTTTGTCTGTCTCTTATAGTTTATTTAAAGTCACTTACTGCTCAAGTTGTTCATCTTTTGTCACATCTAATTCAGTCCTCCTTTTCTTCACCAGAAGATCATCCAAAGTTTCTTCAATGGTTACTTTCGTGATCTTCTTAATATTGGGGAATTAGTATTTTATAACCCCTGTCCTTCAATGTACAGGTCTTATTCATAATGAAATCTGCCCCATTAATAGGTAGACTAAACATTAGGGTAACATTCTCTACTGTTAACTCAATTAGTTTGTCCCCAATAAGAAAGGTCCTTAACTCCCTAAAATACTTGTCTACAATTTTTAGTACACTTATGTCTGATTTCATGCCTTTGTCAGCACCAAACCCTCGTTGTAGAAGGCTATAAAAATTACATCAAATGGGGTCTCCTTTATTGCATTCACAAAATGCCTAAATGTGATTTTTGTATTTTTTGATGAATTCGCACATAGGCTTTAGGCACGATCTTATAGGACGAACTTCAATTCTCACTTACTATAGATGCATAAACATTAACGACATAAGTACAAAATTAAAAAAAAAGAAACATGATCACAGTTCTTTTAAATAAATTTAAAAAATAAAAACGACTGCGACCTGGGTCGCATAGATAATAATTTATGATACACTGCGACCAAGGTCGCACTGCTAAATAACAGTGACAGATGTCGCATTTTTCTTATTAACCTAATTAATTAATTAATGAGGACTTTGGTCAATGGTTCAGAACACTGCAACCCCTGTTTCATCATAATGCCACCAAACTTGCAGTATCCATTAAGCAACTTAGCAGAACAGATCGCTCGGCAGGCTCCAAAAAAAGAGAGAAGGGACGGTAACACTCCGACATCGGTCACAATGTTTTAAAAAAAAAAGTAATCTTAAAAACAAAATGAACGTTAATAAATTTTTAAATTACATATTTTTATTCACAGACTACAACTTAGGTCGCAGTAACATATTAAGTTAATATAAAAAATTGTGACCCAAATCGACCAAGTGGAATGAAAAAAATTATATAACCTTGGTGACCTTGGTCGCAGTTTTAAAAAATTTAAAAGTTAAAAAAAATTTCTTCAATAAGATCGTTAATTCCTATTTTCTTTTCCTCTTAAACTATCACTTTGATCAGAGTTTCAGGGTAGAAAATTAAAAAATATTGTTTCAAATCGTATAAATAGATTTAATTTTGATTCTTACTTCTTTAAAATAAAAAGGTGACTTTTTACTCTTAATTGCGACCATGCTTGCAAGCTTTAAAATTAAAAATCTAAAACAGTATTTTTAAAAAACCAAGTTTCTTAAAAAAATTAAAAATTGCCGGAAAAATTTAGTATTATTTTCTTCTTTAGAATAAAAATTCAAAACTAAATTAAAAAAATCAGTGCAAGAGTTACTTTCGAATCGAAGTTAAATTAAAATAGAAAATTTATTTTAAAATACAAAAAACATTAAATCACAACTGAAAAAAATCAAAATATGAAGGGCTACAAAATCCAAATAAATTAAGTTTTCTAGTTTCCCCTTTATCTTTTTCCGCAGATGATTTCTTCATCGCCATCTTGATCAAATCTTTGTTTTTAAAAAAACAAATTTTTGAAAGCAGTTATTTGGAAAGTTTAGGAATCAAAAGCACTAAATCTTTTCGAATTAAAGAATTAAAAAAATTCAGATCTCTAATTTTTTGAAGCAGCGATTTTATAAACAGTAAAAAATTATAACGGAGGGTATTTTAGTCAAAACAATTGTTGAAGTGACTGATGGCTTATTCGAACGAGATTTTTTGTTCTTTGTTCGCCAAAATTTTGATAAATGTATGGCTATTATGTTGCCACGTCCCGCCGGCTGAGAAACTCTCTCAGCTGGTGGCTGAGGTACAGAAACACCATATACATACATACATGCATACATACATACATACATACATACATATATATTATACATATATATATATATACATACATAATATATATATATTATATATATATATATATATATATATATATATATATATATATATATATATATATAAGGAATCTGTACCTCAGCCGCCAGCTGAGAAATACTCTCTCAGCTGGCGCAACTTGATTGAATTTTAACCACAATTTTGAATGCTGGTACCATGGTCGCGGTGTTATTGAGGACTGTGATTAAGTCGCAGTATTTTTCTGAGGACTGCTATCATAGTCGCAGTCCTAATTACACTGAAATAATATGATTTTTTAAGACTGCGACCATGTACAGTGGACTGTGACCATGTTGTAGTAAAATTGCGACCATTTTGAAGTGACAGCTGAGAGAGTCGGCTGAGGTGCATCTCTCTCTATCTCTCTCTCTCTCTCTCTGTGTGTGTGTGTGTGTGTGTATATTAAATGCATCGTGTTCCTGGATCACCTTTTGATCTGGATACATGGTGTTTGTTGGTTTGTCTTCGTGTAGTGACTAATGACTAGAAAGGAATGAGAATAGTTTTTGGAAGGAAGGGGCCTGGTTTTAAACAATAAATTGTTGGGTATCTGCTTAACAGAAATCAATATGACAACTAATCAAGATCACTGAGATATCAACAATCTAATTGCCAGGTCGGCAAATATCAGGTGAGAGGTTTTCCGTTCAATAGAACGTTCCTTAATTTAAGAACCACCTTTCAATTTCCTTCCTTGGTTAAACACCAATTAGACTGAATCTAAATCAGTCTCGATATACTGTAAAGTATATCCCCTGTATAAAGGACTTAATCCACTTATACAGTATTTGGAGTAAGGTACGCTTAGAGCGAATCTCCTTAAGACAATTACGTCCCCCGCACTGGTGCTAACGGGATAATGGACGCTGGTCTCCCAAGATACAACACTCCTTCACGGTATTTGGATAGCACTACCAAATCACCGTACGGTCGAACCGTAGTCAACCAGTACCTTCACAGGATCGTTGAAGCAGCGGTACAAGGACAAATTTCGGATGAATATTTGCCTTTACTTTGGAGTAGCACCCACTGTTGAGGATGAAGGAAGGTTGAAGAATATTCTTCTTCAGAAGTCTTAGATTCAGACAACAATTCTATAAAAGAATTTTTTGAATTTTCTAAGCCCTCTTTCAGAATGACTTTTGCAGAATCTCCTTTGGAAGTCGCTTCGGATTCCCACTTCTTGCTGGAAGTCGCTTGGAAACCTACTTCCCAGTTCAGAACGCAGACTTGCTTCTGCTTCAGAACTCAGATAGAGAGAGAGAATTGTTTGCTCTTGGTGTATTTTTTTGTATTTTTCAATTGAGAGATTGGGGTGCTTTATATAGCACTCTAGGAGGGGCCAACAGGTTCGAACCCAACGAAAGGCTACAACCGTTGGCAGTCCAACAGGTTCGCAACCGTTGGCAGTCCAATAGATTCGCATCCGTTGGCAGACCAACAGGCTCGCAACCATTGGCCGTCCAACTGGTCTTACAACTGTTGGCGGATCGGTTCGAAACCTGACAGCGGAGCGGGTCCGTTGGCGGGGCGGAGCGGGTTTGGTTCGGGTAGCGGCACATACCCTTGAGACCTGATTCAAAAAGAACCAGACCAGGTAGGGAATCCAAACCAGAACCCAGACCCGAGCCCGAGCTCGAGCCCGAGCCGGTGCGGCGCAGGCCGGCCGCCGCCGCCGCCAGCGGCGGCGCGCGCACGCATGATAGGCATGGTTCCCTCCCAATCGCGCGCGAAAACTCCAAGTACCCAAAGGGCACGCCCTTTGTTCTCAATTTTCTCTATTTATACACCACAAACTTCCATCCACGGCCAATGTGGGACTAAATGCTTTTAGCTACCTTTAGTCCCGTTTTGGCTTTGAATTAGGCAATCTTTAGACTTGAATATCTCATTCATTCGAAGTCGGAATTGAACATGTGAATATACCACGTTCATCCTCAATGGAAGGAGAACACACTCCAACCATCATCCAGTTGATTCGATCAACGGATCTCACCATAATTCAGCTCAAAGATTCGCTTTCATATTCTTCAATTCCAACAATCCCCCACAATGAATGGAGATTCAAGGAAATGACACACAAAGAGACTGACTCTATTGTGAAAGGTACTTGAGAAAAGAAACTGTATAAGGATAGGTGAATTAGGTCTTGAACCTTCCAT
The DNA here is from genome assembly GCA_038442645.1 of Agave tequilana. Classification (NCBI taxonomy): domain Eukaryota; kingdom Viridiplantae; phylum Streptophyta; class Magnoliopsida; order Asparagales; family Asparagaceae; genus Agave; species Agave tequilana. Next base: position 46,828 of record JAVJIF010024647.1, read on the forward strand.
AGCGAAAGCTTTATCGGACTTACTGGCTAATCAGTGAACTAGGTCTTGAACTGTTAGCCGTTAGTGTAAGCCAAGTCAACAAGCTTCACACAGTGACTTTCTAAATTAACTTTGGTTCTCGTTGTGTCTGTTTTGGCCCTGGACATTCTTGGTTTCAGAGAGTATCTTTAGGGAATAACAGCCTCCATAGAAATTCCCAAAGAGCCGACCCAACTCTATACTCACATAGGTGATGGACCTATTAAGAGTAGTCTACTCTACTCTACTTGTTTAGTAACAATATAGGCATCATTAAAAGTGTTAAGCTTATCCTTAATCCACTTGTAGAAAAGCACTTATGTGCACCTTAGGAATGGATGGAGTCAAGCTCCCAAGTGCTTACTTGCTGAGTCAATCATAACTAATTTTTCCTCTTGAACTTAGTCCGTGGATCTCCAGTCGCTAAGTGAGGTTTCCATTAAGCTGACTCGGTAAGGTTAGGCTTTTAGACCCTTTCCCCTCGATGTGCAGTTTATACGCTCTCCACTTAAACCTTTAGTAAGCGGATCCGCTAAATTATCCTTTGACGATACAAAGTCAATAGAGATAATTCCATTTGAGAGCAACTGCTTCACGGTATTATGTCTACGACGAATATGTCTAGACTTACCGTTGTATATAACATTTTGTGCCCTAGATATAGCTGCTTGATTATCGCAGTGTATACATATAGCGGGCACTGGCTTTTGCCATAATGGTATATCTTCTAAGAATTGTCGAAGCCATTCTGCTTCTTCTCCAGCCTTATCTAAGGCTATGAATTCCGATTCCATAGTGGAACGGGCAATACATGTTTGCTTAGAAGACTTCCATGATACCGCTGCTCCTGCTAGAGTAAATACGTATCCGCTAGTTGATTTTGATTCCTCAGAATCTGCAATCCAATTAGCATCACTGTATCCTTTCAGTACGGGTGGATACTGTCCATATTTCAAGGCATATTCCTTGGTATGTGATACGTAACCCAATACTCATAGTAGAGCGGTTCAATGTAGATCACTAGGATTACTCGTGTATCTACTTAACTTGCTTACAGCGTAAGCAATATCGGGTCTAGTGTAATTCATTAAATACATTAGACTTCTGATAATCTGAGAATACTCCAACTGGCGTATTCCATTTCCTGTATTCTTATGAAGGGGATGTGTGGGAGAAAGGATTTGTATTTTCCTTTATCCCATGATCCTTGAATCTTTTTATCATCTTATCCACATAGTGAGATTGAGATAGACTGATTCCATCTGGTGTTCTGGTGATTTTAATTCCTAAAATTACATCAGCAACCCTAGATCCTTCATGTCAAAACTGTTGATAACATTCTTTTAGTGGACTTAATAATTTCAATATTAGTCCCAAGTATCAACATGTCGTCTACATAAAGACAAACAATGATACATGCGTTTCCAACTATTTTTGTGTAACACACTTATCGCATTCATTGATAGAGAATCCATCTTTGATCATGACACTATCAAATTTCTCATGCCATTGTTTTGGAGCCTGCTTTAAACCGTATAAGGATTTTACCAATTTACACACCTTGTGTTCTTGGCCCTTGACTTTAAATCCTTCAGGTTGCTCCATATATATCTCTTCATTTAATTCACCATTTAAGAATGCAGTCTTGACATCCATTTGATGGATATCTAAGTTATGCAATACTGCTATTGCAATCAACATCCGAATGGATGTTATTCTTGTTACTGGTGAATAAGTATCGAAGTAGTCAGTCCTTCTTTTTGTCGATAACCCTTGCTACTATCTAGCCTTGTACTTATCGATAGATCCATCGGGTTTTAATTTTCATTTGAAAATCCACTTACACCCAATTGGTTTACTGCCAGGAGGCAAGTTTACCAATTCCCAAGTATGATTACTTAGTATGGATTCTATTTCGCTATTTATAGCTTCTTTCCACATTTGTGCTTCTGGGGTTGACATAACCTTTTTAAATGTTTGAGGCTCGCTCTCAATAGCGTATGCTATGAAATCTGGACCAAAAGATTTTGAGATTCTAGATCTATGACTTCTTCTTGGTTCAGTTTCCGCATTAACAGTCGGTTCCTCGGAACTTTCGTCCCTGAACGCCATCTCGTGTGTTCTTTTCCCAGAAGTCTTATCTTTTCCCTTTTATATGAAAAAATATCTTCAAAGAACACAGCATCTCTAGATTCGATAATCATGTTTACATGAATATCTGGTATTTCTGATTTATGAACCAGAAATCTGTAGGCACTACTATTCAAGGCATAGCCTATGAATATGCAGTCCATAGTTTTTGCTCCCAACTTAGTCTTTTTAGGTAATGGTGCTAGCACCTGTAACACCCCATCCTCGGTATACGTACACAGTTATATGTCCTGATTTTTGGAGCGTATTTTTATTTTATTTTCTGTTATTTAAATTCTACTCGTATAGCAGTACTGCATGATTGACCTTTTTGGTAATCAATTTGACCGATTTTAGTTTCAAATATTATTTTTAATATTCTTGATTTTCATGATTTTCTAGAATTTTTCAGAATTTAATTGTAAATCTTAAAACCGGTGTCGACCAGTGTCGCTGACCGACTTTCGGATTTTTAATTTACAAACGGAGTCGAAAATCTAGAAACGGCTTTCACAGTATTTCTTAAAATCATGTTTTCTATCTAAATGAATTTTTTAAGAATTTTCAGATTTTATCAAAAATCCAGCCTATCCGGTGTAGACACCGTTCACAGTGGATTTCAGGATTTTATTTTGAAAATGAAATTGAATTTCTAAAAACCGATTTCACTAAAAATCTTAAAATAATATTTATTATTTTTGAGAATTTTTGGGAGACTTTTTGAGATACTTCAATTTTTGGACTTTTCCGGAGTTTTCAGTATTTCCCAGATACTGGGAATTTATCCAAATATTCCACTTTTCTCTTTTTCCATTTTCTCTCTCTCCTCCTCAGACGCGAGTTTCACCAACTGGGTTCTGCATTTAATGCAGAGATCCTCTCTATGCTGCATTTAATGCACTGCTAATCAATTCCAATCAAGTCATTATGACTTTTGTCCTTTCGGTCAACGCCAAATTCGCATTTCCCTGGGCGCGGCTTTAATTCCCGCGTTTGGCCCATTTTGGCCTAAACGCGAGAATGAGGGCTGCGTTTGGAGTGGGAGACGCAACTTTTGTCATGTGCGTTTCCTTTGTTTTGTAAGGTGAGGCAATATTATATTATATTCTCTTCCCTTTATATATAACACCCCCACCTTTCCTTCTTCCTCTCTCTTCACTTTTTCTCTTCTTCTTCCTTGTTTCCTGCAGCCACCAACATAGAGCAAGGAAAACAGCCCCTTGCTCCCTTTAGCCACCCATTTCTCCACCATTTTTCCTTCATTTTCACCACAAATTCCACCCTCATTCTCTCCTTCATCTCCTCTTCCATTTCCAACAACTACGCCATCTTCTTCAACCTCTTTCACCAAGAAACATCAAAGAAACCCATCCTCTCCATCAAACTTCACACCATCTCCACCACCACCTGCACACCGTAGCCACCACCAAGCATACCATCTTCACCTCCTCGTCATCCTCTTTCCGACGAACTATAGATTCGTCCCCCGTAACATCGTTTGCAAAATCCCATTTTTGTCAAATTGAACTATACTTGCACCTTCAAACCTCTCTCCTTCCCTTTTAAGGCGGCCACCTCCTTTTGGATGGGGGCCGTGCTCTTCTTCATCATCAGCAAGACTCTAGGGTCGGTACCCTCCTTTTGGATTGGGGCCGAGCTTTTCTTCGTCGGCAATATCGCCGTAGATTATTCCGGTAATCGTTCGCGATTATTCCGGTAATCGTTTTGGTGATAAGTGACGACAACTTTGACAAAGGACTCATCCTCACTTGGTGTTTTTCTCCCGGGGCGTCGGACGCATCAAAGGGACATTTTTTAGGCGAGTAACTCTACTCGCCAAGACATGAATGACTATCTTCATACTTGTAATTTTTATCAATAAACGCAACCCTCAAAAGTCAGGTTCTGCTCTCTGTTTGCACTCTGTTAGTCGACTTGACCCAGTCATTAGTCGACTCGAACTCCTTATTAGTCGACTACCCATTTTTCCCTAGTCGACTAACTTTTCTCTGAAGACGCGGCCCTATGAGACGCGGCCTTATTAGTCGACTTGGCCTTCCTCTATAGTCGACTAACCCTTCATAAGTCGACTACTTGCTTCTCCCTAGTCGACTAAGTTTGGCTGCCTGCTGTGGTTTAATCACTTTTTGAATATGGACCTTATCCTCGGGACTTGTATTATATATATTGTTATTACATGACTTGTCACTTGACGAATATCTCCTCTTGTCATGCTATCTCTTGACACCAGGCATGACACACTCGACTCTTTTAATTATCACGATAACGGGAATGGTAACCGGGCATCTTATTTTACAAACTTGAATTACGTGATAGTACACATTGTACTCCTGATACTCCTGTCTTCATAATATTCCGGACTTGCTCCTGCTCATTCCCGAAATCGGATAATTACCTAAATAACTCATAAAATGAGACAACTTATATCGGGTCGGGGGGAAACATGCGGCTATCAATATATGTTCGTGTTTACAGTGGTTTTAGGTATGTTGTGCAACTACATTTCCGGTTTGACCTGAGGGCCTCCAGGCGAAGGGGAGCGCTGGCTCCCTTCCTTCTGGTACCATCTTGACAAGGGCATCCTATAAGACCCTACTGTACGCCTTGCGGCAGGTTCCGTCCACCAGCAACGGAACAATCCTGGGCCGTGTCCGGGTATGCACGGGACCCACTGTAAACATTGTTCGTTGATACCCCCGCTAGTTTCCAATAACAACTTGCTTACTCGGATGTGGATCTATGTGTGCCGGGACGCTAGTTCACATAGCTAGACATCAGAGTAAGACAAGTAATAATAATAAAAGACGTCAACTGTGGATCCATTTGATGCGCTTGGATTACGGTGACATGAGATAAAGGTATATAGATGAGAGTTTCCTTGTTTGGATTATTCCCTCGAGGTACTAGTCTCATGAGGTCGTAGCCTAAGCTAGTACAATGTCTTCCCAACTTTAACTCGTTATGCTTCCTTTACTTGCTGGCTGATTATTCATGATACTACATCAACTCTCCTACTCATATCTCTTATGCCACTCGGCTGTAACCTGATCATTTGTTTGGGAGGTCCTGACTCCCTTGAATTTGTATGTTCAGGTTCTGAAGCGTGGATTGAAGTGGAGCCCTCCACTGAAGATCAAGCCTATTTCTTGGAACAAGCTGATTTGCCCTAGCTCCTTCCGTTCCTGAATCCTTCTGCTAGCTCGGGGATCTTCTTCTCAGCCCCGTGAGCACCTTTTGTTGTTCAAATTGTAATTTTATTTTTGTATCTGGCTGTGCTATAATGTACATGTATCAGTATATCACGCTCTGTGATGACTTTGTAATCTTTATGTTGGAATGTATATTGCCACGTGCTTCCGTACTCTTTTACTTGCCTGTACTGATGCTTAGCGTATATACGTGAGGGTACTTCCGACCTGCGTATATACGTCGCAGTAACGTCTCCGTACCCTCCGGATCGGGGCGTTTACAGCACCTTTGCTGGGCACCCCCACATTTTGAGGTAATGGTAGGAAGGTGTTCTTCCATGCCATAACTCGAATGATATAAGACCAAGTTTCTTGTGGGGTACTCTATTAAGAATATAATTTGCAGTTAATAGAGCTTCCCCCACAAGTTCTGCGGAGCTCCAGAACTTACGAGCATGGAATTCATCATCTCCTTCAAAGTTCTGTTCTTCCGTTCAGCAATTCCATTCTGCTGAGGAGTGTATGGTGCTGTAGTTTGATGGATTATACCAAAATTAGCACATAACTCACTAAAATTATTTGATTCATATTCTCCGCCTTTATCGGATTTTAGAATCTTAATTTTCTTGTTGAGTTGATTCTCAACTTCGGCCTTATATGTTATAAACATATTTATTGCCTCATCCTACTGTTTAAAAGATACACATAACAGTATCTTGTACAGTCATCGATAAAAGTAATGAAATACTTTTTACCGCCTCTAGTTGGCATAAATTTTAAGTCACACAGATCGCTATGAATTAACCCTAAAGGTTCTGTATTTCGATCAATTGAGTGAAATGAATTTTTCGCCAACTTGGCCTCAACACAAATCTCACACTTGCGAATTTCTTCCAAGTTGAGTTTAGGAATATATCCCAGATTAGACAAGTTCTTTAATGACTTATAATTTACATGCCCTAATCTAGCATGCCACAAAATAGGAGACTCAAGCAAATAAACAGAAGATTTTTCTTTATTTATAAGTTTTGGGTACAAATACACAGACTTTTTATTTACCACTGCAACATTGGCTTTAAAAAGTCCATCAACAAGATAACCTTTTCCCACATACATCCCTCCCTTAGTAAGTACAAATTTATCGGATTCAAAACCATTCTAAATCCTTTCTTACTAAGTATTGATCCGGAGATCAAATTCTTGCGGATGTTTGGAACATGAAGCACATCGTTAAGAGTAAGCTCTTTCCCCGATGTCCACTTCAGGATGACATTGCCTTTTCCTTCAACCTTTGAGACGGCTGAATTTCCATGAATAGTTGCTCATCTTGCTCCAGTATTTGATATTCAGAGAATAATAATTTCTCAGAGCAGATGTGCCGAGTAGCCCCAGTGTCTACCCACTAATCCTTATTGTTGGTTGTCAGATTCACTTCTGACACCACAACTGAAAGGCTTGGAGACTCATGGTCGGTCAAGTTTGCCTGTGGGTGGCTTTTCTTGTTCTTTTTGAGATGGCTGCGACATTCATTCGCCTTATGCCCCTCTTTGTTGCAGATGTAGCAAGTTCCCTTGCAGCGCATGTTCTTGCCTTCTTGGACCTTGCCTTTTTACCCCTGGGAAGTCTTCTTCCGCTTTAAGCTTTTGGAAGTAGACGCTTTCCCTTTTGAGTCTTCGATCACATTGGCTTTTGCTTCGTAGGAGTTCTTACTGCTCTTTTTCTCGGACTTTCTGTTGTCCTCCTCGATTCGAAGCCTCACAATGAGATCTTCCAACTTCAACTCCTTTCGCTTGTGCTTCAGGTAGTTCTTGAAATCTCTCCACGCAGGTGGAAGTTTCTCCACGATAGTAGCCACCTGAAAAGTTTCAGGAAGAATCATACCTTCGGCTTCTATCTCGTGCAAGATAAGTTTGAACTCTTGCACCTGACTAATTACAGTCTTGCTGTCCACCATTTTGTACTCCAGAAATCGTCCTACGACGAACTTCTTGGTACAGCATCTTCAGTCTTGTACTTCTTGTCAAGACTGGCCCATAACTTCTTTGCCGTTGTGATAGGACTGTAGACATTGTAAAGAGAGTCATCCAGTCCATTTAAAATATAATTTCGGCAAAGGAAGTCACATTGAGTCCATGCATCAGTTGCAGGCTCTGGTGGATCTCTTGAGGAATCTGGCCAGATGAAGAGTGGTCAAGTAGAAGAGCATCTTCTGTTGCCACCTCTTGAATTCTGTGCCATCAAATTTTCCTGGCTTCTCCGGCTTCGGGTTAGGAAGTGGAGTAGGCATTAAAGCTTGCATCTGCATGTTTGGTGCCTTGCTTGAGCTATCTTGATTAGTCTCAGACATTTTCTGCAAGTTCAAGCAGAAAAGAAGTAAGAAACTTCAATAATAATTGTCTTAAGATTGTTGGTATCTGCTTAACAGAAATCAATATGACAACTAATCAAGATCACTGAGATATCAACAATCTAATTGGCAGGTCGGCAAATATCAGGTGGGAGGTTTTCCGTTCAATAGAACGTTCCCTAATTTAAGAACCACCTTTCAATTTCCTTCCTTGGTTAAACACCAATTAGACTGAATCTAAATCAGTCTCGATATACTGTAAAGTATATCCCCTGTATAAAGGACTTAATCCACTTATACAGTATTTGGAGTGAGGTACGCTTAGAGCGAATCTCCTTAAGACAATTAGTCCCCCGCACTGGTGCTAACGGGATAATGGACGCTGGTCTCCCAAGATACAACACTCCTTCACGGTATTTGATAGCACTACCAAATCACCGTACGGTCGAACCGTAGTCACCAGTACCTTCACAGGATCGTTGAAGCAGCGGTATAAGGACAAATTTCGGATGAATATTTGCCTTTACTTTGGAGTAGCATCCACTGTTGAGGATGAAGGAAGGTTGAAGAATATTCTTCTTCAGAAGTCTTAGATTCAGACAACAATTCTATGAAAGAATTTGTTGAATTATCTAAGCCCTCTTTCAGAATGACTTTTGCAGAATCTCCTTTGGAAGTCGCTTCGGATTCCCACTTCTTGCTGGAAGTCGCTTGGAAACCTACTTCCCAGTTCAGAACGCAGACTTGCTTCTGCTTCAGAACTCAGATAGAGAGAGAGAATTGTTTGCTCTTGGTGTATTTTTTTTGTATTTTTCAATTGAGAGATTGGAGTGCTTTATATAGCACTCCAGGAGGGGCCAACAGGTTCGAACCCAAACGAAAGGCTGCAACCGTTGGCAGTCCAACAGGACCTGACAGCGGAGCGGATCCGTTGGCGGGGCTGAGCGGGTAGCGGCCCATACCCTTGAGACCTGATTCAAAAAGAACCAGGCCAGGTAGGGAACCCAAACCAGGGCCCGAGCCTGAGCTCGAGCCCGGCCCCGGCACCGGCCGCCGCCGCCGCCAGCGGCGGCGCGCGCAGCATGATAGGGCATGGTTCCCTCCCAATCGCGCCCGAAAACTCCAAGTACCCAAAGGGCACGCCCTTTGTTCTAATTTTCTCTATTTATACACCACAAACTTCCATCCCACGGCCAATGTGGGACTAAATGTTTTTAGTTACCTTTAGTCCCGTTTTGGTTTTGAATTAGGCAATCTTTAGATTTGAATATCTCATTCATTCGAAGTCGGAATTGAACATGTGAATATACCACGTTCATCCTCAATGGAAGGAGAACACACTCCAACCATCATCCAGTTGATTCGATCAACGGATCTCGCCATAATTCAGCTCAAAGATTCGCTTTCATATTCTTCAATCCAACATAAATAAATATAATGTCTTGAGAAGGCGAGAGGAGGATCTGAATCAAACTAGATTGATTGAGCATGTGAAAATTTGCGGCCCAACATATTTCTTTTCCTAACTTGAAGTTGCATTTGGAAATATAATATTGTCTGTTACAAAAACTTATGTTATTAAGCAGAGTTGGTAATTTAATCATAGTAATTCTTTTCAATTACTTTAATATACAAATGTAAAGCACAACTTAGTCTAAGCATTTACCTTACTTGATTACAAGTTGAGAGTCTATTCCTTATTTTAATATTTGCCAACAACAAGCTTCGCGGTGCTACCCGTGGCCTGATGGATAAGGCGTCTGACTTCTAATCAGGCGATTGTGTGTGGGTTCGAGTCCCACCGAGTATATGCTTTCATGTTAAATAATTTTTTTTTTCTTATAAAGATAAATTTATTAAAAAAATAATTCAAGATAAAAAACGCCGTTGCCGGGGATCGAACCGGGTCACCCGCGTGACAGGCGGGAATACTCACCACTATACTACAACGACTTTGTCGAAGGGACTAATTTTACTTATTATGACAGTGTTTTCAACACCACTATATTCAATCTTTTCCTCACCGGTTCCTTTTATAGTAAATAAAACCTTAGACGCAAAATGTGGGTGACATGAACTTCCACGATTATTCATTCCACTGTAGAGCAAAAGAAATTGCACTTGGATACTTCAAAGTTTACAACTTTGCACTTGAATACTATTCCTTTTTCTTCTGTGTTTTTTTAATACCCTATAATTTTCAAGCCTCGACTTTCCTACCTTATGTTTGTATTTCATTCCAGTTCGTTAGAGAATATCTTAACATGAAGATAATTAAACACATTTAGACATTTCACACATAAACTCATGCCCAGCTAATCCTTAAGCAGCCTTCCATGCTCATCCCTTCCGGTGTTGTCATGGCTAGTTAACCTCTCTTCGTCCGTTGATATATCAACAAGGGTTGAAAAAAATGAAGAGCAGACTGCTACTAGTAGCATTTTTTACGCTTCTTTGATGTATTGAATTGTGTTTGTAAGAAAGAAAATGAAAATGAAGATAAAAAAGAGAACAATTACAGGCTGAAGGGTAAACTTAAAGTAAAAATGTCAAAATATTAGATTCTTTATATGAGAGTATTCTTTATATACCCGAGCAAAAATAACCAAGGATAGCAAGTTCCAAGTCTTGGAAACAACTGGGTATTTTTAATTGTAGGAGAAAAAGCAGTAGAAATTTAAGTGCAAATTTAGTGAATTCTTAATTATTTAGTACAATTTTGCCAAATAAGAAAGAGGAGAAAAGGAAAAGAAAGATTATTATCATCCAGGGGTGCAAATGGGTCGAATACAGCATTTATCACATTCTTACCCATGAGCCCATTTTCCAATCGCAGACGAGGATACGGATACAAATATAGTCTAATAAAACCAAACATAGCCAAACACGCAAGTCTCAGAAGACCGTATTAGAACTCGAACCATACAGTAATTTGCCGTTGTCGTCCTAAGATATTGGTGCATGACACAGGCTCTAGTTATTTCTTGCCACTCTTCTTAAGCCCTGCACCTCCAAAAGATCCCTTCTGAGCTGCCTTGGCCTTCAACTCCTTCAGTGCCTGTTTCCAACAAAACAGAGGATCGACTGAATCAAACTTTGCCAATAAATTCTAACGCAAATGCATGCTATAAAACAGCTGAGACTCAAACTTAAGCGTCTGCACTACTCACTTTTCCTCCTCTTTCTTTTCTGGAGGTTTGCTAGATCAGAACTACACACAGCAGCAAAACAATTAGTCATCAAAGGGGAAAGAATAACAGAGACATGATTTTAGAAGTCACTGTAACAATTTAGAGGTCAAATTAGAACATATTATTGAGAGCAACAAAAACGAGAGAGAATTTTTTTAGATGAATCCAAATACAAAACTCAGCGTAGAGAACAGAAATAAACCCAGAACGCAATGGGCAGAGCACCCACATACTCTAAATTACACACACGTATGGACTTGTGAAACCAAATTTTCAACAAAACAGCACATGGAACCGGAGCAACTATCTTATACTAACCAAACCCATAATTACTTAAAAGATTAAAATATGGATAGAGGACAGATAGCCTGCACAGTAAGAATGTCTCATCTAGGAATTCAGAACTAGTACAATATGGCTTGGCAAAAGTATACACAGCTTATATTTAAGATGAGGACCACTCCGGCATTAGTTGTTAAGGAGCTGACTTCCTCAATCCTCAAATGTAGCTTTCAGCAAGGTTAAAAATAGCCATATGCCTTGGGCAGACCAAGTAACTTACCTAAAGGGACGAGATGTCCTAAGCAAGAACTTTTTTGCATATGACAAGATGCTATTGCTATGACTGTTTCCTCCTAGAAGGCTGCCCTTGGGGTTAATGGTATAGTTTTGCTCTATCAAAAAAAAAACAGGGAAAGAAGAAAGAATAAACGAAGGGGATTCAATCTTAAATATCCTCGTCACAATCACAGCCCCAGATCTGTTTGCTCATTCTGTTCAACACTGAAGAATTGTTAATCCAAAATTCTAAA